>OZ018319.1:206225232-206470232 GCA_963969495.1 Ceratothoa steindachneri | reverse complement strand
ATATATATATATGAGTAAAAGAACTCAATGGCGAGTTATGGAATATGATAGTGAGCCAAAAGTATAATTTACGAGACTAGTTTCAGTATGTAGTTTATCATACTTTCTTCTGTGCCTATACTTAAAATTAAATTGTTACAAGAGTCTATAAATAACGTACAGATCAGAAAAAAAACAAAAATGACAAACCACAAAGAAACACAAAACGGGGGGAAAAAGGTCATTAATCAGGGATTGTAAGTCTAAGATCGTTGACTAAGACTAAGCTGTTTACGATGAGGTTACGGGAATGGGGGCTGCATTTCAATGGCCCATCTGACAAATTACAATTGGGAATTTCTCCTATTAATATGGATTCCACTATTTTTCTTTTACGAAAATATTTACAATTATATATGATTTGTGCCTTGGAATAGTCAATTTGGTGGTTGAAATTGCTAATATTATTAATAATACTGGATGTGATACAGTCTCTTCTGACATCACCTTTATGTTCATAAATTCCTTTTGTTAAGGTTCTTCCGGTCTCTCCTATGTAAAATGAGGGACAGTTTGTAGAGCCACACAGGATTAAATATACACCTGCTTCATTTGGCTGATCCACGGGCTTGGTTGAAGGGAAAGATTTAAGAATAGAGAAAGGGTATTTAAATGTGGTTAGGCCTGGAGGAATAATTTTGTTCACTCCTAGGATAAAAACAAATTTAGTAATACGAAGTGTCTATCCCTTCCTTTTTCTCCCCTCCTTAAAGGAGTGAACAAAGTTATTTCTCCAGGCCTAACCACATTTGAATACCCTTTCTCTATCCTTAATTGTTTCCATACGACCAACACTGTGGATCAGCCAAATGAAGCAGGTGTATATTTAATCCCGTGTGGCTCTAAAAACTGTCCCTCATTTTACATAGGAGAGACCGAAAGAACATTAACAAAACGAATTTAGGAACATAAAGGTTATGTCAGACGAGGCAGTACCACATCCAGTATTTTTAATCATATTAGCAATTTCAACTACCAAATTGACTATTCAAAGGAACAAATAATATATAATTGTAAAGATTTCCGTAAAAGAAAAATAATAGAATCTATATTAATAGGATAAATTCCTAATTTTAATTGGTCAGGTGGTAAATTGAAATGCAGCCCCCATTCCCGTAACCTCATCGTAAAGAGCTAATTCAACGATCCTAGACTTACACCCCTTGATTAATGACCTTTTTTCCCCGTTTAGAGTTTCTTTGTGTTATTTTCTTTTCGTATTTTTTCTGATATGTACGCAATTTATAGACTTTGGTAACAATTGCATTCTTAGTATACGACTGAAGAGGATATTATAAACTACATACTGAAACTAGTCTCGTAAATTCAACTTTTAGCTCCTATACAGTTCGCGTATATATATATATATATATATATATAATATATATAACATGATAGGAATCTATGACAACAAATAGAAAGGGAGGATAAGAAAAACCAGTAGTAGTACGAGGTTCTTTACTACTGACGTTTCGCTCCCCAGGAGCTTCCTCAGAGTGAGAAGAAACTTGAAACTTAAAATAGAAATATAGAATAAGGGGGACGAGTTTGGAAGAGAGGGTGGAGTGTAATAGTTAGAAAAGGAAGGAAGCGGTAGTCAGGTATGTATGTGTGTGGTTGCCTGGTGAACGGGCCATCTCTTGTTTTCTTTTATTTTTTTATCCTTGTTGTCAATGTTTTCTCAATGAGACATCTTCTATTTAATTTTTAGTTTTTGTTTATCTTTCTAGTTTGTCTCACTGCGGGATCTTTTTATTTTGTTTGGGGGGGGGGGGGGGGTTGTAAATTAACTGACTTATTATTTTGCTATTTTTAGCTTACTTGTATGCTGGTACTGGTTCCGTTGTACTGGTGCTAGAGATGTATCTTTTGTATCCAGCTTCATCTGCCTCTGGGTCAAGAGCCGCTAGATTTTTCATATGGACAATAACCTCTAGTCCTGCCCAGATATATCTTCTTTTTCCAATAGAGATAGGTGTTCAATGGTTCTAGACCTGTTTCTTCATGGAGGCTCCTCGAGGCCCGATACTCATACACCTAGAGTTGGTAATAAACCGGAAGCTTCGGTTTTGCACTCTCTGGAGTCTCGACATATTTTTTCTTGACGCTGCGTTGAGCAGACTAGCCGCGTACACCAGATTTTAACTGGTTTACGCCTTTTTTTTATTTGCTGTACTGAGCTTTCTAAATCGGAGGAGATTTTCTAGTTCAGTGTTATGTATCCAATCCTGGAGCTGACGTGTCTGTTCATGCAAGTACTGACAAGATCGTAGCCGAGGACTGATACGTGCGGCGAGTATTCTATTTCTGAGTCTTCAAGATTGAGAGAGACGGAACGATGTCTCCCTATTGTGGTTGCTGAGAATTTTGATACATTCGTCTGTATTTTCCAATGTTTCTCGAACCTGAAGATTCTTTCTGTTTCTGTTGTCGTTTTTTTGGCCATTATCCTCGCAGAATTTGTCCTCCGAACCACAACTTGGGTGACATCGTCCGCGTATTGTATGTTGAGAGTTCTTCCATCGATCGGTTTAGGGATGTCTCTCCTTGATGGAAGCCACACAGAAGCTCAAAGGCTTTCCGTGTATACTTCTCGAAGGCGATGACAGCTTGCCTGTTGTCAAGTTGCTGCCTAGGATCTTTTCGAAGTGAGGGTTGATTCTCAGTCGCGAGATCTTGTATTTCAGGCTTTCGATGCAAACTTTGTCGAAGGTCTTATTTACATCTCTACAAACGACTTCGATCCACCACCCCGTAGCTTGCCCTGCCGCTGCGTGTTGAAGCATGTGGGCTATGGCTGTTTCCGTGCCTCGATGTCTCCTGAATCCGTGCTGTTCCTCGTTCAACAGAGAGTGCTCTGACAGGTTTCTCGATAGTCTGCTGTTGAGAACTTTTTCAAAAATCTTCCCAATGGTCTCCACAATGAGATAGGTCTTAAATTCATGACCTTTTTCGCTGGCTTACTAGGCTTTGGGATGAAAATCCTTTTAGAGGTTTTTAGGCCATCTGGGAAATATCCCATTGCTAGGAACGAATTGAATAGGTCCAGTAGTCTAGTTCGAAATCTCTTGGGTGCTTCTTTCAGGTGCCTGATGGTGATTTGGCTGAGGTTTGGGGCTTTAGTCTTGAACGAAGCGATTGCCTCCCACAATTCCACACTTGTGATGAAGTTTCCCTCTTGTGAGTTGCCGTGAATTGGGTGGAGGTGCGACGTTCCATAAGGGTCAAACCTGCCCTCCCTCCTCTCCATGTAATCGAGAACCCCTGTTAGTGTCTAAACTTTCAATTGAGGGTTCCACTTCTCCCTTAGTTCGTGAGCCAGCGTGGTGTTCAACTGTCTCCTGAGGTGTTGAACGCGACAGAAATCCATGGGCCGTTCTTTTAGAAAAAAAATTGGGCTTAAGGATTTCATACCCCCAAGAAATCCTTGTAAGACGAACGATGATCTTAAGGAGACTCGACTGATTATTCACTGACAATAGTTTCGAAGACATCAAGGCAGAGCTAACCAAGCACCCAAAATGAGCGAAGATTTCCAAGGTTGAAAAATTCCGGAAAAATATTGTCAAAATAATCTTCGAGAAAGTCGAGATTGCTCAGAGGGCCATGGAAGAGAGACTTCTTGGGTTCTAGCTTCAAATAGCCACTGGGCAGGGAATTCATCGGTCTGGAAAGCTGCTTTTGTTGCCTTGCCGTGGAAAAACACCCCACGAACGAATGTACGGCGCCCGACGTCACTTGCTCTGTATGCTAAAAAAATTGGTCACGGATGGAAAGAGTTGTACGTCGGAAAAACCAAGATGCGCGAACTGCGGAGGGGACCACAGAGCCTTGGCCATGTGATGTCTTGTCGGCAGAGAAGCTCTCAGAACAAGACAGGAAGTAATAAAGCAACAAAAGGAGGCAAAAAGAAGACTTACGTCGAAGCGGCGACGATGGCTACAACGACCATCAGTGCAACCGCAGCTCCAAGCTAGTGATGTCAGGTGAAAGCAAAGAACTAATGATTATGGTCATTAGTTCTTTGGACCATATATATATATATATATATATATATATATATATATATATATATATAGAGAGAGAGAGAGAGAGAGAGAGAGAGAGAGATGAAAAGAAACTCACAAGTTGTGAGTTTCTGTTCATCTCTCTCTCTTTCTCTCTCTCTATATATATATTATATATATATATATATATATATATATATATATATATATATATATATATATATATATATATATATATATATATATATATTATGTATATATCAAAGCACTGGTCATATTAATTCTCTTCTAATGTATGACTTAGCTACAAGATAAAACTATATGTGCTTTAAAACTACATGACTTTATTCGCTAAATATAAAATTGCATACGCAACTTGAACTTCTTTTTTTTTATCCTAATCTCCCAATTAAACTCGTCATAAGATTCCACGCGTCATCTCTCGTACCAAAGTGTTGACATCATTTCAGCTCTCACTCACCTGAATATTGCCCGAGCAGCACTAAACATCTACCTACAAAAAGGCTCACTTTCAATCTCATAAACTAAAATTTCAATTTGAGGTTTCTGTTGGAATCTAAGAATTTTCATTTCCAAAATGGAAATTGATATCGCACTACATGGAAAGAGCAAACAATCCAAAACATCGGATAAAAGTATATAGAATTTTATTAGTTTTTTTTATTTAATTTTATTGACCTTTATATATAAATCACCTTTAAATTTGACATTCATCTATTATATAACAATAATATAATTGCTTTTTAATTTATTTTGAAACTGTAGCTTCGGCTGGAACCTAAAAATCTTGTCTATGAGTTTTCTATGGCTAAAATTAATTACAAAATATGCGTTCCTTTACTCTACAGTCGACATACTATAAAAATAAAAATAAATCAGAGCATACCCGAGATTTTTAAATACAAAAATTTAATGTTACTATTAATTATATTATACAAATGTTCAGTAAATCAAGCCTACTGCTTCACTTTCTCGGTACTAACGCAACTACAACTAAATGAGTAGGCCTTGGGCTCTTTCTCAGCCCTATTTGTTATTCCCTCGTTTCAGTTTATTTATTGTCTTCTTCCATTTTTTCATCTCCTTTTTCACCACTAATAATCCTATTACAACATATATTGGTGGGCACAGAGGAAGGCGAATCGGGTTCCCTTTGAGCGGAATGTATTTAGGGTTCCTTCGTTAGGGAGTTTAGATGTCACTTGTATTTCGTCATGATCTCAGCGGTAATCGACAGGGGTAACAAAGATCTATGCGAGCGGTTGGGAACTAATTAAATAGGAATTATACCAATGAATGAATTATCATTTATTAATCGTAAATTATAAGTATGTTACGATACGTGTAAGATGAGGTCAACAAAAACAGTATCAAACCTAACTAAAAATCGATATCATATTAAACAGACATCCCCATCAAAAAACCTATTTATCGACTAATTGTAGGACATGAATCTCCCTGCTGTAATATGTAACTCCTAATTACTCGAAAACTAAATCTTATCAAGTAATGAATCATACAAACCTATGTCCGTACACAGTTATGCTCATTCTTCTATGGTTAACCCTATTTTTTCCTATCGCAAATCGAGCTCTGTGACATTTTTACATTTTAATAACACTAGAATCGATCGCCTCTTCTATGCTACAACTTTTCCTTGAGTGTGCACACGCGCCAAACATCCTGATGTCAAGGATCTGCGTACACAAGCAAACACAAAAATAAAGGCTTTTAGGGACTATCTTTCCCCTAATGGACAAAATATTAGGAATGGATAATCCCCTAAAAGGATTCAGGTATTTAATTCATCACTTTGGGAATTGTATTTTATGGTAATCGAACGACGCTGGGTGCATTATCAAATGAGCATGCTGATAGGATATCCCGCTACCAATATAGGACTAAAAGGAAGGAGGAATGGCAGAAAAGAACTGGTTTACTCAAAAGAAACACACTTAGCTGTATGTTCATAGTTTAAGGTACACTAGTCAAAAGTCTTTACTGTTTCTATAAGCGAATCAAGTTAATATTATAGTCCATCGCTAGGGAACACTTAACTAGTATTTTAAACAATTTATGAGAAAAGTTTCTTCAAGAGATCACTTTTAAGCTATATATACTGTCCGATATTATGTATATGGCAAGATGAAGTTAAGGTTCTAACTATTTTGAACATTGTAACTTTTTCAGTAGTTTATAACTTTGAATAATTCCCTTCGAAACAATATGGCTTTAAATAATCATAATCAATTTGATCCAGAACGCTTGATTGAATTGGCATAATGACGAAGGTAGTAGCAATCTGATGGCATTATTCTGAATTGATTTTACTATTATGCTACTTTCCCAGGATTAACGCGAGCAATTAATTAATTGAAGTGAAGCTTTTGTCCACATAAAAAAAATGTTTCTTGGTAAAAAGGAAAAGTTGCGAAAAGGCATCATTAGTTCTCTTTACTTTCTTACATCTCTTGATACAATACTTTAAAATAATTAATTTCATGCATATTAAAACATCAAAAAATTCAACTTGTATTTGGTTGCCAGGATAGTGAAGCGTATATTGTCAAATTGTTTGTTATATAAATTTGGTTATCTACTCTATGTTTTGAAATGAATTTCCCCAAGCAGAACTCCAATACGTTATTGTCTTTTCCGAGCTTTTCCACAGTGAGAATACGTATGTTCCCTATATTAATGAAATATATAGTTGTCATGGATGAATTTTGCCTCTTTGTTAAATTCTTTTCCTTTTTTTTATTCCATCTGACCTTTAACTGAACCAAATTTCCAGTTGGAGTTCAGTTAAAAACCGACATTTCATAACTTCCCTATAAATGTAATATTAATAATAATAATTTATTTTTACATGGTGCTTTTCAAAGCCAAGCCCCTTCACAAGGCGTCTCTCTGTCAATTGAGGAGAAGTTTAAGAGAAGAGATGTGTCCTAAGGTCACGCATGGATGCACCAATGCAAGAGGATCAGTCAAAAGCCGTGGCCGGATCATTCCATAGTCAAGGAAGCAACATCACCCATACAGCACAGACAACTACGAAGAACAAGGAGTAAGTGGACAGAGCGTGAACCTAGTGGTTCTCAGCTCTAGGAAAAGGGTCGGGAAAGAATACAAGTAGGACGGTGCGCAGTGTTTAACGCCCTTGTATGTATGTAAGAAAGAGAAACTTGAAGGTAATTCTGGGTCGAATTGGCATCAAGTGCGGAACATTGGTATTTCACAAGAGAAACGGCCCCATAGGAGATGAACGCAGGCTGCAAAGTTTTTATCAAGTTAATAAAGCTTTAAAGTGGAATATTGAGATATAACAAGAAGGAACTTAAAGTAATCAAGGAGAGAGTCAACATAAGCATTGAGAGCCTTCTCGAAACTATTGTGGTCAAAGTGCAGACAGATGCTACTAAGATTATAGAGAAAGCAGAAGGTGGATTTCCAGGGCTTATCGATATAGGATTTGAGATGAAAGTGACTGCAAACGATAGTGATTTTGTTTTCATCAATGTCAAGAAAAGAAACAGGAGACCCAATAAGGTTAAGAAAGGGTGCAATAGTTTTACAGTGACTGTCGTTGAATGGCAAGACTCTCTCTCTCTCTCTCTCTCTCTCTCTCTCTATATATATATATATATATATATATATATATATATATATATATATACGTAGGTACTTTAAGGTTTGGGGCCGAAGTTGGTTGAATACCGTTAGTGAGGGGAAAAATTGTTATGAGTCCAGTGGGGATGGTATATTATTAACTTTGCGAGGTCCTTTTAAAACAAATATTTCAGAGTGCAAGTTGGCCAAAGATTAACAGGTAGCTGGTACGCGTTGGGGTTGCAAAAGGAAGACAATGAACAAAATATATCTTTACTAACAACAAAATGATATTTTATTTACACAAAAATTGGGTTTAAAGGAAATGGTCGCGCAGACGGGGTTAAAGGTCCACACGAGATACTGGCAGGTTAATAAACGGATTATAGAGGTCACATTCCGTTTGGTGATTTAAAGCGGGATTTTAAACCGGGAAGGGGGGGGTCACACAAATAATGGAGCATGGGCTAATCCAGATTCAAGATCGATCTGCAGGCGGCAACGGTTACGAATACCTTACGTGCTCGTTGCCGAAAAGGGGCCAGTTGGGGTACGATGAATGTGACGGAAGAAGTCAGGTTACCTCTGGCTTCAGACGAGGGAGCACTTGTCGAGCCTTCGGAGTCAGGAATCCTTGTCAGTTACTTGCCGATCGACTATGGCAGAGTTCGCTGATGACGAAGCTTGCCGAATGACTACGGCAGAGTTTACGGATGGGGATACTTGCCGATTGACTATAGCAGAGTACACTGATGTCGGAACTTGCCGATTGACTATGGCAGAGCTCACGGATTGGGATACTTGCCGATTGACTATGACAGAGTTCACGGATAGATTTAGCCTTCAACTCGAATCGAAGTCGCCGCTGAGGCCCCCCCCCCCTCAGCGGCGACTTCGATTCGAAGGAAGAGCGTCCTTCAGCTCGTTCGCCGGTGTAGGTGAAAGTCTAACAGTGCTGCTCTATAAACTCAGTCGAAGCGTTATATAGGCGCCTGGTGATGTGGCTACAGACGCGCGCGCAAATTTGGGGAAAAGTCGGCGACTCCTTCGGGAGAAGGGAGAATCGTGATAACGTTGGCTGGAATGTACAACAGATTTCAATCTTCGAGCGGAACTCCAGAATGCTTGCGGAGAGGTGGAAGTGGGAGACGATGACATCGGTCCCTAAAGTAAATACAGCTGGGGCGTGTGATAACGGCGTCAGCCGCCTTCTTGCCTAGGTTTAGCCATGCTTTCACAGCTCCATGTGGTGATCTCAGGATCCACGTGGGTATAGAAGGGCACGTGGTCGACATTTGACCTCACTCTGCTACACCGACCAACATCCGATGGATTACCAAACAGTAACTTATCGGTATCGACATGATTGAGTTTAAGAAAGTTGTCTTACAACCTTTCAATAATGATTTCGTAAGCAGATAGAAGATTTATAAAAATCTCAGCAAACTAGGTTAATTACAAGGAGAGATGACTTTTCGTATCATTAGCATAGAAAGTGAATTATAGACCAAATCCACCTATAAAAATACCAAAATGAAGAAGATAAAGACGAAGCAAGACTGGACCAAGAACCAAGCCTTTCGGAGACATAACATTCCTCTGCCAGCCGAAATATACCACTCCCGGTATGAAGAGCCTGAATACGATATGAATGATATGAGCGAAACCAATTAAAAGAAGTTTACAGAGACCCCTGTAAATTCAGGGATAGATCAAGAATAAGGATGTGATCGAGAGTATTAAATGATGCAATACATCCTGAGTGAGGTAGCAAAAGAGAAGGACTTCCAACATCAGAGGACAATGAAGGCCGTCAATTACATGTATTTATGTAAGCTGCTTTATTGTTTAATACTCCCGTGAAGCCAGACTGAATCAGGCGGAGATGCTCTTAGAATCCGTGCTGAAACTTGCCTTTAAGGAGTTTATTAAAGAACAGGAGTTAAAAGATTGGACGGTAAATTAACGGGTTATACGAGTTAAGGTTAAGTTTCTTAAGAATAGGACGAGCGGTAGTGTGTTTGAAATCAGTGGTAACTTAACAGACGAGAGGAAATTGTTAAAGACACAAATGCGGTAAGGGAGAAGAACATGGAATAACTAACTTGGATGAAAAGAGTAGAGGAAGAACAGTTTTTTTTAAGAAGGAGGGCAGTAAATTTCTCAAAGGAATAATCCGGTGGCTAGGAAAAGAGGCAAAGGAATCCCAGAACAGATGTAAACTATTTTGTTAGGGAATAAGACCAAAAATTACTTTAGCATGATTAATAGAAAGATGTGAATAGGGTATCAGAAGGGAAGAGAGACGAACAAGAATATTGAACTATATGGGGATTTTTTGGTTATCAACATGGATACGAAGGATGTGGGTTTCACGAGCAGAATTCAGAAGAACGGGAAAGGAGTGAATAGCAAAGGAGCAGGTTGGGAAGGAAAAGTTTCATAGTGAAATCACAGCATGTTCAGGCTACGGGTAAAAATAACGAAGGAGAACAAACTGAACCAAACTGAACCAAGAATACCTATAACTTCAAAATAAAGAGCCATCAGTCCTAATAGAAATACAACTAAGGAGGAAAATTTCTTAACACCATAAGAATTACACATCCTTGAAAGTGTGAAACATATTCAGTTATGGGATGTCCAACAATCGCACTCGTGAAACATTCCCAGAAGGGGAAAGACATTGCAGCTCATATTTGAATGACAGCATGCACTACCTGCTCCAACACCAACAATGAAAAATTTCCTGGTTTCTGTCGACAAATTGGTGCGCTCTATCGAGAGTTTATCTCAAACTGAATTTGCATCAGTCATGACTTTTTGTGTCTAGGCTGTAGTTCATATCCAAATGCTTGATCCCTCTCGGAAGCATGCTTTAGACACTAAATAAATAACTCCCTTTAACATCTACAACTTCCAAGTGACTAGGCTTGCGCCCTTCTCATCCCATTCATAACCTGTAATAGGCTGACCTCCTATGATCGTTCATGAATGTCTAAAGCTGTATCACCATGACGGTTGCTCCCAAAGTAGGCGGATCCTTTGAGTATAACCGTCCAGTTTACGAAAGGTACGACTAATTATAGGATATCTTTTTGAGCCGACTCTTCTTTCTGGTTGTGCTGTTCGGAACTGCGCCTTTTGAATTTACACGGCCGGTTGACAACTTCCCTTCCGTTTGGCAATCTCTGGTGCGACCAACATATTTTCCAAGGCCGGGAGGGTGAGGCCTTTGAAAGGTCAGATAGTCTTCAAATAGATATGAGGGAACGTCTGTATGCAGGATGTACGAGTAAAGCCCCACCATTTTCTCACTTTTCTGTGATCGAGAGATATCCTGAGTAGCTCACGCGCTCAGTGGTTTGCATTACGTTTCCTCTCACTCGCAATCAATTATAATTCAAGAGGAGAATTTTCAGAATGAAACTTTGTTTCAGTTTGGTGCCAGTGGGATGCGGACGGCCATATCACAATTCTTTTTTGTAGAGGAGCTTCCCTTCCACCATCTTCTTTAAGTGAATTGACTTCCCCTCTCCCACTCATTGGTTTATTTAAACCATCTTATAGGCCTTCCCTCTATTTCCGAGCCGATCACTTTTTCCCTTCTCCAGGGACCGGCTGACTAAACACCGACCTATTCCCCTACCCACTTTCAGCAAGTACCCTGGTTTAACCCTCAGTTGGTCCTTGATCTACAACATTTACACGATTTTTACCCTTTCTGGAAACTGGATTGTCCTCTCCTATCAAATAGAGAAACAAAACAATTGGAATCACTTATTTTTATTCAATGCCAAACTTTTGGGGTTCACCTCATGAGAACATAGGTGTAGTAAAACTAGATTTTCATTACTCAGCTTCATACTAGCTAAAAGACTAACATTCTTCAGATAGCAAATAACAGAACCATAATTTTTGTGAAGGTCACATAATATAGGCCATAATACAAATGAAAGAGTTAAATATACCCCACCATTTATGACGATTAATAATGCTAAAAAGCGCGTCTATAACTTTTAATTAAAACCACCATATATAGTAACATTAGATGCCTTAGGAGATGCTCAGCGAATAAGTAGATAATGTACGAAATAATAATTAGGCAGGTACTCTGAGGTACTGCAATTAAGAGGGTTAAAACATGTTTCCAAGTAACCATTTAAGATTTAGACATGTCTGTTACAGAGGTAATTGGTCCAGATATTGGTAATTTTAAGTTTTAGCCTGCTTGTCAGACCTTATCGAGAGAACAGTGCCAGAGTACGCTCCGTACAGCAACAATGGTGTAAGCCATGCTCGTCAAAAGCTAGCTTGTTTTTTTTTTCTACAAATTATTTCAACTTTCTTTGTAGATTCCTATCCAGAACATTGCCTTATTGTTCGAGAAGGGATATTGAATGATAGCTATTGGTGTTATTAGTCAGCTTTACCCGTTTGTAATGGAAAATTATTATTTTTATCTCTTTTAGGCACTCTAAAGGTGCCCAAAATTCTAGCAGTAATTTTGGATCTTCACTTCGAAGTACAACATTATTGGTGATTGTGTTCCTTTGGAGTAATATTATGAAGGTGTCAGTCGCGTATCGTTTTTATATCTGATTGCAAGGTAATGTGTTTACCTCCAAACCTCTATTGGACTCCTAAAAGTCTGGTTGAAGTCTCTTTTCTCTTCTCTTCATTTTTCCTCAAGATTTTCCTCTAACTTTGCAGGAAGAAATACGTACTGTTCACATTCTTCTAAAATAAAATAAAATACAAAATATGTTAGTATATGCGAAATTATATCTTACTTGTGTTGAGAGGTGGAAATGGCCGACTGTATAGTGCAAATTGATTAATTTTGCTCTTTTAGCTGCTACTATTTTCTCCTCAGTACGAAAAAGGTACGAAACAGCGTCTCTCCGACCAACAGTCTAGAAGAAGAGCCCACTTTCCAACCATTTCGACATAAGGCTCCTGTTCATTCTCATTAAAGTAGAACCTAGTTACAGGAGGCTGCGTTTTTTACGATGGAAATTTCCTGCTCGCAGTTAACATTTTTTTCCGACATTTGAGTCCACACTGCTACCAAATCTCAATCTCCGACATTTTAAGTGGTTTCCCATAACGCGCTTTTGTAAAAGAATATCGCTCGATCGCTCTTGGAAGTATATTGGAAGAACATAATATTCTCTCATCAAGCATTTATTTACTTACTAATAACTCCAGTATCTGCTGACTGTTGCTTTCCCTGTGTGATGAATTACTTTATTAACATTAGACGCCTTACGACTCATTGATGAACTAGACGTTTTTCGACCCGTGATAACTTGTAGAGTAAGTAATTCTGTTCTATTATGTTCAAATTATTTTCAGTACTTTATTTTGCTTATAAAGTGCTTATAATTAAAGTGTAGCATCTCGTAAATATACTCATTGTCTAAAGATGACCTTCCAAGGTTGAAAGACGTCTCGGAATAAAATGTCTTTTGTGAGTGTTCTTTCTCGCCTCACAGACGCGGTCAAAAAACTTGTTAGAAGGATAAAAAAATACAAGTTAAATTTAATAAGGTTACTTTTGCTGTAGACTTTAACAGTAAATGTATCCAACATGCCCCTTACCTAATTTAATATAAGTAAAGCTGTACTTGATTTTCTAGAAACTGAAAATTCCTCAAATTGTTTCTTGTCAGAAGCCCGAGATTTTCCAGCACTTCTTGGTTCAGGAGAGTCCTTAGCCACCTCATCGATTGAATGGCTTCAAATGTAACTCAATTTCCATAGCAGTAAGGTTGATGAGGTTTCTATGGCCATTCCTTACATCCCCTTTTCAGTTCGTTTCCTTTTTGTCTCGTTATCTGCTTTTTCTTCCCTCATTCATTTACTAGCAGGATCATAGGGAAAACTCGGAGCCTTTGCAAGGTTTGGGTTTTACGTCTACATTAGCGGAAGGTTGTGGTCTGTCTTCTCCATTTGGCTTGTTTAAATATTTGAGTTTTTTCACCAAAAGAATTACATAAAACCATTAATCTTAACAAAAAATATTTGATTTTAATAATTTCCTTTTTAAAATTAATCATGGTCTTCTTTCTATTGAATACATATATTTTAAGCTTAAGTACCATCGCGGGAGAGCTTTGACCAACCAGTCCTTCCGACGTGCCGTATCCACCTGGAGTTTGGCAACCATTGAGCGCCACCTATTTATTTGGCTTTCTTCCATGGTTATACTTGGAGAGTACGTAGTGAGGGCTCCAATCCTTATCTACGGTGACTGATGAATTACCTTGTATGTACCAGGGTCGCTCTAGATGTGTCACCCATCTTGCGCTCACACCAAGGGCCTTTAATTTGTGCCCATAGGCTCAGTTTGCTGCTTGAGACTTCATCTCGTAGAGTTGGCAAGACTCCACACCATAGGGGCAATAGCTTCCCTGGCTCCTCCTCCTTTTGGTGCAGCCCATTGGCCAAGATGGTTGTCCGAGGCGTGACCGCTGCCCTAGACTAGCAGCTACCTGGAGCCACAAGTGAGAGTTGGGTGAATGGTGCTGCCCAGGTGCATGAAGCTATCCCGTAGTATGTGGTGGCCCAAGGCTCAAGGTAGTACAGCTCCCATTAATCCAAAGTGGTGGTCCAATTAGTTGTTAGGCATTTGAACTCCCCTTGGTAATTGTTAGCTACATTACAGGCTTTTATTCTGGTTGACACAAGCCATAATCTTGCTGTAAGATACATATATGAAGATTGTAGACAGGAGAAATGCAGATAAGTTACTACCAATTATTCAAAGAGTAGTAAAATCTGAAACTACAGTTCGCAGAATTTACTCACAGGACTGTGAATTATTTGCTTTCTTTTTTTGACCCAAAATCTCTACTACACACAAACTATTGAAAATTATAGGAATTGGCAAAAAGGTTTTATAAAACCAATGAATTCAAGTCGGAGATCACACAGATTCGTACTTAGAAGAATTTATGTGGTATGAAAGATATTAATAATACTTTTTTCTAATTTTGTGATACCATTTTGTCACAATAGTTATCTAATTAAACTTACGATAACAAAATACAATTTTATAACAACCTGTAAATTGTTTTAATTTAAGCTAAATAAGGTTTTAGAATAGATGTGATTGTACATTAAGAGGAAGTTGTGGTTTGGATTCTTCATTAAGGGAAAGTTGGGGGTCTGGATTCTACGTTTGGGTTACTTGGCATCTCAATTCTACATTTGAAGCAACAGCTTAACAAAACTTCTATACCTTTGTTGTTTGAGCTTTGCTTTTTTTATATAACTACCAGGCAATGGCTTCGCCATTTCCCCCGGAGCTTGCGCTTCGCTACTTATTAAAATTTAAACTAAATTTCCCCCCTTTCAAAATATCACGTTGCTAAAATATAGTTATAGAAGAAGATATATAAAAATAAATTTTCTGAACTTCACCATTTGTAATTCTTTGGGTTTTAAAAAATTCATAAAATTTCGATACTTAAATTTATTTCTGAACTTCACTATTTTGTTTTTTGATATTACAAAAGAATTATTAGAAATAACTTTGATAAAAAAACATAAGTCATAACCAAACTAAGATGAAATTATTATTCAAGTACTCAAAAAATCCCCTTCTTAAATTATATAGTTAGTGAAGAATTACAAATGGTGAAGTTTATAATATTTATTAAAATCTATGTATGGCTGTTTTTTGTTTTTTTGTATATTCGAAAGTTTTATCGAAGTTATTATTTCTAAAATAGATCTTCCGTTTTAATCGTTAGCAAGAGGAGAACTGGCCCCTAAAAAGGAGTAAAGCCGAATGAAATTATTAGAGCAAATTTAGACTCAAACCCCTTTGCTAGAACCGGATAGGCTGAAGGTCACTTTGCGAAGTACAAGCTCCTCTTGTCATCATCATCACCATCATCATCACTAACTCTATAATTTAAGAAAGGGATTTTTTGAGTATTTGAATAATAATTTCATCTTAGTTTGGTTATGACTTA
The DNA here is from genome assembly GCA_963969495.1 of Ceratothoa steindachneri. Taxonomy (NCBI): domain Eukaryota; kingdom Metazoa; phylum Arthropoda; class Malacostraca; order Isopoda; family Cymothoidae; genus Ceratothoa; species Ceratothoa steindachneri. Next base: position 206,454,571 of record OZ018319.1, on the reverse strand, counting down.
TTTTTTTATCAAAGTTATTTCTAATAATTATTTTCTAATATCAAAAAACAAAATGGTGAAGTTCAGAGATAAATATAAGCATCGAAATTTGGGGAATTTTTTAAAACCCAAAGAATTACAAATGCTAAAGTTCAGAAAATTTATTTTTATATATCTTCTTCTTCTTCTTCTTCTTCTTCTTCTTCTTCTTCTTCTTCTTCTTCTTCTTCTTCTTCTTCTTCTTCAGCTTCAAAATGAACTCGTTAAGCCATTGCGTGAAATTTTCAATCGCTCATTAGAGGATGGCGTAGTTCCGTTGGATTTCAAGCGAGCAAACGTTACACCTATATTTAAGAAGGGGAATAGATTTGAAGCAACGAATTTTCGGCCTATTAGTCTAACTTCGGTAGTTGGGAAGCTTTTAGAATCTGTAATTAAAGATAGAATAGTGAGCCACCTCGAGGCAAATAAGCTGATTAACGATACCCAGCATGGATTTAGGCGTGCGAGATCGTGCTTGACTAACTTGCTCGAATTCTTCCACAAAATGATTTGCGTGTACGATGAAAGCAAAGCTGTAGACGTAATATATTTAGACTTTAAAAAGGCGTTCGACACCGTCCCCCACCAAAGGTTATTAATGAAAGTTAAAGCGATTGGGGTGACTGGTAAGATTTTAAACTGGATTAGAAATTGGCTGAAAGATCGCTCGCAGCGGATAGTAATAAATGGGGAATGTTCAGATTGGGCCAGCGTTAGTAGTGGGGTACCTCAGGGCTCTGTTTTAGGCCCTTTATTGTTTTTAATTTATATTAACGATTTAGATAAAGGCATACTTAGTCGGATTTCGAAATTTGCGGACGACACGAAGCTGGGTAATCGTGCCTATCTAAGATCGGATGTCGATAAATTGCAGGGGGACCTAAACTCGATTGCCAATTGGGCGGACAAGTGGCAAATGGAATTTAATTTAAGCAAATGCAAGGTAATGCACTTGGGTTGCCATAATTTAAGAGTAGATTATACCATGAAAGGCCAAGTCCTCGACGCGGTTAAATTAGAAAAAGACTTGGGAGTATTAGTCTCAGACGATTTTAAATTCTCGAAGCAATGCGCGGATGCGTGTAAAAAAGCAAATCGCGTTTTGGGTTATATCGCGCGCAATTTCATCTTCAAATCTAAGGATGTAATTTTACCTTTATATAAATCCCTTGTGCGGCCACTTCTCGAATACGCTGTTCAATTTTGGGCTCCATATTTAATGAAAGATATTGCGCAATTAGAAAGAGTGCAGCGTAGGGCTACGAAATTAATTCCAGAGCTGAGGAATAGATCATACGAGGAAAGGCTCAGGGCTTTAGATTTGCCATCGCTAGAAAGCAGAAGATTACGTGGCCAGCTAATAGAAGTATTTAAAATACTAAAGGGTTTCTCAAACGTGGACTTTCGCAATCTGTTCGAACTGGATCATAGGGGAAATACTCGTCAGCACGGGTTAAAATTAGTGAACAAGCGTTTTAACACTAGTATAGCCCAAAACTATTTTACATTTAAAGTTACTCAAAATTGGAATCGGCTGCCCACCCACGTAGTAGATAGCACTTCGGTTAATATGTTCAAAAATCGTCTCGACGTGCATTTGAATAGTTTAAATATAACGTAGTTGAGCACTGTGAATTTAAACGTCCTTGCAGAGAGAGAGTTTGGAGCGGAGGTTTAAGGATATGAAATTATGATGACTAAAAATGATGCCGGCGATTCTCTGCATGTGTAGCTTAGATGTCCCATTTCTTTTCCGCCTATCCTATAAGTAGTCTCTATCCCTAAATTAGCTTTTCACCACTAGCAGTCGAGTGGCTGCGGAAGATGAGAAGAAAAACTTTCTATCTCCCCCGACCCCTAGTTTGATTAGTTAAAATTGCACGATAATGTACACATGTAGATAAGTGTGTACAGTAGATAGTATTAAAAAAAAAGAAAAAAAAGCATGTTAGAGATACACTCGTAGATAAGGGTGTATCGTAGTTTTTGATTTAGTGTAGCGGACTAGCCTCGAGCGGACCTTAGGGTCTTTGCTGGTCCTAGATTCTGTAGTTCTGTAGTTTTTCTTCTATAACTATATTTCAGCAACGCAATATTTTGAAATGGGGGAAATTTAGTTTAGAGTTCCTTTTTAAAATTATTATAATTGGCGAAGTTCAGAAAATTTATAAAAATTTAACCATAGCTGCTTTTTTTTAGATTTTAAATTTCAATCTTAGTAGCGAAGCGCAAGCATCTGCTTTTCCCGTAGGGGGGAGTGGGAAAGCCATTACCTGGTATTTTAAATTTTAAATTCATCTACAAAACCACATTTGTAAATTTTAGGCGTTGCTAAAATTGGCAGAAACTGAATTAAATACATAATTATGATTATAACTAAATACAGGTTGATGCCAAAGTTCCTGTTCTGCTTAAGACTTATTACTCATTATGTAAAAGTGATACAATTGCATAATAAATAGAATATAAAAAATTAAGTTGTAAAGATTTTGCAAAGTGGAAAGTAATTCTCCATCTTCAACATAACTGCCCTCATTCATGATACAGCTTTCAAGTCAATTTACGAACCTTATGAGAACATTACTCAACTGTTGCTCTCTAATTGTTAAAAGGGCACAAAGACTTTGGGACTACATATATCTCATTTCCATTCGATTTATCATTCAAAATACACTATATTTTTACCTCGAATTTCTAAATGTTAGTGAATCATTTCAGTACATAAAACTAAGAATTATGACACATTTGGATTATTTACTAGGTTTATCCGATAATTTCCGGATTCATTCTTTGGACCAACAAAATTATCAGCTTTAGCCATAACATTGCCCTTAAGGTAAAGATAAGCCTAATTGCCGAGCCACGCAAGCCTACAATGATGCATCTCGAATGAAAGAGAAGCGAAATAGGCTCCTCTCCACAGGCCCACGGATCCATGCCTTTTCAAGTGTGCCAACAACTTTCCTACTTTCCATCCCCATCTTGCGCTTCCCCCCCTCCCCATCCGCCCAGAGTGATCCTCATCCACTGAGGAGCCTTACTTTGAGCATCTTCGCTCAGTTTCGGAGTAGTAAAAAGACCAATTTTTAATCTTTAAATGCGTCCTGGGTTTGGGGAAACATTTATATGGCGTCTCGGGAGAAGCAAGACGGCTGTTGGTTGTCATTCTCTTAATGCACTTATCATGAGGCATCAATATTGCCGCAGTTTGTAATACCGGTAAAAGGGTGGCCGAAAGCACTCGGGAAATAACGTGAAGGTAAGGAGAGTTCATAAAATGGGCGGTAAGGGAGATTCCAAGGGGCCACATGACGACGGCGGGAGGGGTTTTAGGGGGATACGAAAGAGGAGGAAAGAAATAATTGGTATATACTGTACAGTGGCTGACTTAGGACAAAAGGAAACCATGTAAGTTTCCTTCTCAATTGATCCCTTGGCGCCTTTGCCTTCATTCTGCAAGATATCTTTCACGGAAATTGCTCGGAATCGTAGTTCTTCCTTTACCTGCGGGTAATTTTGAGCATTAATTCATCCCATAGGAGTGTTATGATTTTTACTTAACCTGTGCCCAGTAATGCACCCTTCCGACCCCAACAGTGAATTTTCCCATTGATAAGTGAATGTTTGGCAGAGTCAATGGAATCTTGCGTCCTCAGGATTTTGAACGCCCCAAGTAATATCCTCTTTCAGCTTCTCGGCATATTTACTGTTCGCATTTATTCGCTTCTTCCAAATTTGCCTTAATTTTCACTTCCCTCCCCTTTTCTACAAATACCAAAAATATTAAGGCAATACCTACCTTGGTTTCCACTAATTTACCCAAGTAGATAATAATAATACTAATAATAATTAGTGTGAGATAAATCCGTGGGGAAGTTAGGAGCTAAAACTTATAGTGGGATAATGGGAAGAAAAGTGAAGTTAGCATAGACTTAAAACACTCCTGGGAATCAGGTTTCTTTGTTTTATTTAAAAAACCTTAAATAAAACTGTTCATTATTCTTTGTTTAGAGGAACCGAACACACTGAGGAAGATGAATACAACCTGGAATAGACAGGAGAGCCCAAAAGTTTCGCTACCCTATAAAAAATTCATAGTGATCTTTTTAAAATAAATAAAATAAGCTAGTTTTCAATAATAATTTAATTCAATACAATAAACGTTTTTTAGTAACAATCTTATTTAATAAAAATATATATATTCATGTGTTAAATGGTAGCACGACTTTAAGGAGCGTGTACAAAAATACAAGCCGAAAAGAGCCAGAGTTACTAGGCCTATAACTGATCGTCTATTCCTCGGCAGTACCTGAAAAGTCAGGAATTTACCAGATTCAAACGTAAAGGGTTTTGCCTTTATCATACGAGCCTGAGGAGCCTGAAGATATGTCGAGAGCTTAGCTTTAGCGATATCACTGAGAATAATCAATGGTCTCGATGGAAACAAACTTAATGAACTCTTAAGATCGGATCTCCTCTTTTATCCATCTGAAGTACTCGATTTGAAGTATGTTAGCGATTTCGATCAACTTGTTAGAAAGAAAGTAATCATTAACTACCAAAGTGGGCAAATAACCTTAGACGAGATCGGATGTTTTTGAAAGTTTTCTCTAGGAAAACTATTAAGAGCTGTATTCATTTTTTTCCCTGCAAAGTCATTTAGCTCCACTCGTTGAATTTTTGTTTGTTCCGTGGAATTTGTTTCAGGAAGTTTTGTCTTCTCGTTCAGCATATAATGATTTACGTTTGACTAGCTATGCCATCACAACAGTCATTATTTAACTTTTTCAATACTTGTGTTCTTATTACAAATCCTCGTTATCAAATGTCTCTCCCACCTCGCACCCTTTCTCAGCTGAGAAGTAAAGGAAAGTTATATATTAAAGCATGACTGAATAGTGCTTGTGGCAAGTGCGTCACCGTATGCTGTTCATCGCGCCCGGTTCGGGATTGGTCTCTCTTATGCAATACTATATAATTAGAATTTCAAAGCACGATTAAATTCCATCAAGGAAAGAGATCATAAAATAAGGCTGTTAATCTTGAATCGATCGAAAGTACAACAGAACAGGGTACGGAACACTATCGGAAACCCCTAAAACTGTAAATTTCCACTAGAAAGAAGGGGTCAAGTAGACCGACAAGCATACGTTTAAACCTATTCAGAGACAGGGCATTCGTACAAACCCTGGGGTGACTAATAATACCCACACATATTCGTGTCTGGTAGCAGTTTCAGGAAACGGCGGGCACCCCTCTCTCCACAACAACGTTGTTCGTGAGCTTTCTTTCCGTGATTAGTAAAAAGAATTAACTTCTTGCACTCAAACACGATTTCAGCCCCCTGTGAGATTGATCCCTTCAACTCGTTAAGGGTTTATGGCAAGTCCAAGGTCACCAGTTATATAGCAGTTGACCTATAAGTTATTGGTTACCAGTTTAGCGGGGGTTGGTTAGTTATTAGTGGTCAGAAGACGGCTGGCTAAATTTTCACCGGTGGAGGTCGACTTGGCTGTTTCCCATCCAAGTACTAATCTTGCCCAATGTTTCTTAACTTATACGTAGCGCTATTGGGGGTATTCTGTTACCGGAATCTTACCTTGGGCTGACTCCATTTTTTAGGAGAAATTATCCTCTCACTTGGTTCTAGTGAAGTAGGCTGGGTAAGAGGGCCAGTGGGATCACCCGCAGGAAAAGGAATCTCTGAAGGCGTATCAAGGACGCTTTATTGGGGCATAACTCGGTAGGCTTAGGCTGAAAGAATTTGATTGAAGTTGTGCCGGTTATTTGAAGAAGGCCTACTAATGTTAGTCTATTTCGAGTGTCCTTGACTGACAAGCTAACTGCTGAATGACCTTGACTGGCTGACCGACTGACTGACTCCCTTGCGGGGTCTAACCAGAGCAATCCGTATATAATGTATCGGAAACAGTGGGCATGGCCCGATGTTGGCCAATGACACTGTTTAGGTGGAGCTTACTCAACTGAATGTTTATCTGTGTGTGCATGGGGATTCAGAAAATCTTTATCTCAAATTTCGAGAATACGATTTTGTGTTTCACAGCTTTTGGATAGTAAATAAAGGTCCGCATCTTTCCTGCCTTCACCTCAGTGCCAATGACTGCACCTGCTTTGAAGTTTGTTTGTATGCTGTGGCGTTTCCCAATCGCCATCTTGGGCGAGAAACGCCTTTAGATCTGCCTGGAGCTTCGCCGCTCCCTCTTTTGCAACTTTGAGTGGGGACAGTTTAACACGTCATTGATTAGGCAGATTTATGGCATAGTTCAACCTCTGGTAGACCAAAAGAAGAGAATAATTCACGATACAACTGGAATGTCCTACACGGAGAAGGAAGTACATACTTTAGGTCTTCTACCTAATGAGATCGCTCCAAGGTGGTTATCCCCTCAGGCACATTGTCACTCACTAAATAATCACAGACAGTCCACCCGCACCTTTTAGAGTGTTGGCATTATTCAACCCTCAAAATGCGCTTTGGCAGCATCGCTTCTTACGTTCCCTAAATCGTCCGGAGAGAGGATACCCTGAGGCAATTTTAGGAGGCTGAAAGCACATACAGAGAATGACCACCACCCGGTGCCCATGGTCATGGGTTTTTCGGCTCACCATCACCATAAGAGTATATTCTCGAAAGACCTTTCGCTCAAGGCCTACCAGATTATATCTGTGGATTCTGAATCTCACGATCCCACGACAAATGCGCCAGAACTTGCTATTTCGTCCTATTAGAGGTAATTCGCTTGTTTTGTGGCCTAAAAACGCGGCAAAAATACCTTAGCGTTTTATCGACTCGTTTTTAAGAGGAATGGATTTGTATTCTTACTTTTTGATGACATCCTGGTTGAAAGTGCAAGGGCAGAAGAGCAATCTCTGATTTTCGAACAGAAGGCCAAAATTCACATTAATCCGGCCAAATGCTTTTTTGGCGTCACCGAACTTAGTTTTTTATGTCACCAGATCGCTTACGAGGGTATCTCTCCCTCAGTGGAAATGATTGAGGCCATCGTATGCCTAACTCGAACGCCAAATTCACTCAACTCCGAGAGTTTGTGTGGCTGGTGAATATTTACAACCAATTTATTCTCAGGTACGTGCAGCTCTCACAACCTCTAAATTCACTCCTGTAAGGAGCAAGGGCGTGAAAAGTCTCCACTTACTTGGATTCGAGAGCTCTCTAAGACCTTTTACGAAGACAAGGGCTCCATAGCCGGCCGCACACAGGTAGTGCACGTTAACATTGACAGAACTGTCCCTCCCAACAGATTCTTCTGATGATGAAGTGGCGGCTGTTCTTAAGCAACGTGATGGAGGGGAATGTAACACGATTGTTTTCTTATCGAAACTTTTTAAGCCATTGCAGAATAAATGAAGCAGCTTCGGCTGTGAGCTCCTCATCATTTATCGTCGCTTGGGTGAAGCAGTTCTGTCACTATCTATGTAGAAGAACGTGCTTCGGTCGTTTTACCGAGCACGGTGCGTTGATTTCCTCAATCCATACTACATCCGTCCGTAAACTACCGTTTAAGTTCAGTCGCCTCGATTTCATCTGCCATCCAAATTCGCCACCCATATGCAGCAAATTAAAGAGCAAGGCAACGACCTCGACAATACCCTGTGGCGTTGGCTGTCCAGCAAATCACCCAAAGTAGCAGCGGTCGAATACTATGCGATTCCAGAGGAGCTGTTTGTCAACACCGACATCACCAGGTTGTTTGAACGACCGGGAGCGCTCAGGTTCGACCGGATGGCTTCAGACTCCGGAAATTCTGCATTGCGACGTATCCTCAGAGAAATTTGCCTCCTTATATTCCTGTCGCTTCAATGGAAAGCATATTTGCATATTTAGATTGCCCTAAGCAATCGTCAACCTCGACATCGTGGGGCCATTCGCCCTTTTTAATGGTCACAGGTTCCTTCTTAGCAGTAAAACATTTTGACCGTTGAGTGCCGGCCACCTCAATGGCATAAATCGAAGCAAGCACCCTTGCTCAAACTTTCGTTTCCAAAAGGGTGACGCAGTTTGGCGTTCACTCCACTATCACAAAAAAATGAGGCCGACAGTTTTTTATTCTGCCTTTATAGAGAACCCAGTGTGACACATGGTACCAGTCATATATGGACCACTGCATGGGAGCTTAACTTACCTTAACACGCAGTTTGTCAAGGTTAATGATAACTTTTCAGGGTTTCCTTGAAGCATCCTTTGGTGTTGGAACCATCCTCTTTCGGTATGAAAAGTTTTGTCACAATAGGTAAATGTATGAGATCCTGGTGTTGATACTCTTGCAGTGTCGTCGATTCTTTTCTTATCACATCCTTCTCATCGCGAATGGCATCTCTACATCTACTCCTATTGCTCGTATCCAGTTCCTAGTTCTCAGCATTATTTTCCATTGCTTTTACGTGTCTCTTTGCTACGTTCTTATATCTTAATTTCTGTCCACCTAATTACGCGTCCCTATATGCAGTTCTTCATAGAAAGTTTTTTCGGGGATTCGTGTTTCTTCCATTCTGGTAATCTGTCCAACCCACCTAAGTTGAGAGCCAGTGAATACAACTTACACACTCTCCAGACTGGCTCTTCTAAGGACCTCCACATTTGGTAGAAAGTGGTTCCACTTGATTTTCATTATCCTCCTCAGGTGCCTTTGTTCGAATACTTCTAACCTCTTTATATGACTTCTGTGGAGAGTAGAGGTTTCAGCTGAATACAAAAGTGCAGGTAGGACAATCGCTTTGTATACTTTGCATTTGGTGGCCAATCTTATTTAATTTCGTTTTCATAGCCGCTTTTCTAATTTGCCAATGGAAGCACAGGCACTTTATATACGGCAGGCTTTTTCTTTGTCAGCGCGATTATTTGTACTGAGCGTTTTGTCTAGGTATTTAAAAATTGTCACTACCTTTATGGGTTTGGTCTCTATAATAATCTCGGAATTTTGAGGTTGAATATTATTTGGCGCTGGTTATTACATTATTTCAGTCTTCTTGGTATTGATTTTGAGTCCAATTTTTCGGGACAGTTGGGCAAATAAGTTAACCATTTATTGCAGTTTTGAAGAGTTGTGCGCAACTAATGCAGTGTCATCGGCAAATAGTAGCTTTGTCATTAGCTCTTTAATAGACTTTTTCACCTTTAGGCGCGCTAAGTTAAATAGGTTACAGTCTGGTCGAATGCATATATATATACGCCCTCACTGAGCTAATGTTAAAAAGAGGGTAAACAAAGTTGGAGCTAAAACACAGCCTTGCTTGGTGTGATTATTCACTTAAAACACTTTAGTTTGTTGATCTCATACTATTACCTTTCCCTTCAGGCTATATTGAAACTGATTAATGAGTTTAATGAAACCATCAAGGGCAGCCAAAGATTTTAAACACACTCTACAGTGAGGTCCTGCCCATTGTGTTGAAAGCTCACCTTAAATTCGATGAAGACTCTTGGATTTGTCGTATACTAAAGATTATGTATATGGTTGATATGGTTGAATCCACATTGTGCTTCAGTTAAAACTTGCTCCCCAACCTCTGCTAGTCTGGTTTGTATGATTTTTGCCATTATCTTTCCTAAAATAGAGAGCAAGGATAGACCGCGATAGTCCTTACAGTCGCAGCGATCCCCTTTATTTTTTTATAAATTGGATAAGGTTGAGTAACTTTTGACTTAACTCTTCGCGACCAAACTTGAAAACTTCAGTCGTTATGCCGTCAATTCTAGGTGATTTGTTCATTTTAGTCTTATTAATGGCTACCTTTAATTCTTCCAAGGTAGGTAGGTTATCCAAGTCAATTGTTGCGGCTGTATTGGTATTTCATCGAGGATCAGTGCTTCAGCCAATTACACGAGATTCAGTATGTTGTCGAAATATTCTTGTCATCTTTTCGTTATTTTTTGCTGATCAATTGAATTTATATTCCATCCTTTAAGGATAAGAAGAATCCAGCAGAATTATTTCCATCGGCTAAAACCTGCATTTCATTGGCATTTGTATCCCCCAGTTATTTTTTATCTCTCTTAGTTTTCTTTGGACTTTGGATTTCGTCAGCTCTTTCTTATATGATGTTGTGGAAGAGCCGAGTTTAGTTTGTAAGGCCCTGCTCCTTTCGCTTATAATCTTATTTACTTTGGTATCATTTTCATTAAACCAGTCTGCATTTTTCTTTTCGTATAACCTAGGCCTTCAGCTGCAGCATTGATTTTCTGCTTCATAAAAAGGAATTCCAGAGCTGTTCTGGAGATTAAATTTTATCTAAATTTTGTCTTAGTGCAGATTTGATAAGATTTTATAAAATAATTATCAATAAAACAGTCCGGGACATTAATAGCTCTTGTGTTTTTAAGTGTTTGAGATCTTGTTTTCTTTTGATTTCATATTCCAACAAATTTGATTTCTTGGATCGTGGATTTTTCCATGAGAAGTGCCAAAGCTCTGGTTGGTGAAAGTAGGTATTTGTAATTGCAAGGTTGAGTTCTGAAGAGACAAAGTAGCAGCTCACAATTTGAATTCTCCCTGCTTCGTCCAGACTTCCCCTAGGGCTGGGCCCCAAACTTTCCAATCTCCGCTAACTTTAGAATTAAAATGCACAAGCAATACCAGCTTGTCGATTGTTGGCACGCTCGGAATTGTGAGAAGAAGGCTTCCGTAACATTATGATTACGAGAGACATATTCAAAGAGTCATGATTCTATTTGAAATTCTTTTTGGAACCTCTGTGAGCCAGCTTGCTAGATCATTCTTTGTAGCAAAACCGAAACCTGCCAACCTTAGTTCACCTTCAGGACGTCCATCCAGTAGAATCTACGCTGTGCTTCTTGGTTCCTACCACTGTAATGTAAATCCGCTTACCACGGCAAGCCAGCCAGATGTGAATCTGGATGAGCATTTGCTTACTTCACCTTTTATAGAGGTGTCATCACCCAGCTGTGGATGCTGATGCGACCATTACGCTCGGACTGACTATGGACAGAGATCAAGCTAATGGTTCCCAGCTTTCACGCCTGCCACCGTCGACTTAGCTCTATTGCCACAGGACTTATCGCTTCTGCCCTTCCTTGCTTGCACATATTTGGTGGATTATCTGTTCCGCCTTAGGTAAACACCTTCTAAAACCTGGAACGCTGGAATCCAGTGTAGCAGATGAGTGACGACTGGCAGCGAAACAGGTTGCAGTTTCTTGGCCGAAAAACTCGCCTATGAGGTAGATAGTCGCTCTAACGTGTCAGTAAATATGACTTTTTACTTTGGATGATGTTCTATAACCTTGATCTATTTAGACAGACTCTACAAGGCAGTAGGTCGTTTGTATTCAGAGTTTCTTCTCTTAGCTTTTGCCTAAAGAGGCATATTCTGCAAGGCAGCAGGAAGATTTGGAGTTGGAGTTACCTTCCCCTTGCCTTTGCCAAAAGAGTCATACCATGCAAGGCAGCAGGGGAATTTAAAGTTGGAGTCACCTTCTCCTAAGGTATATCTGTCCTTCTCACAAGGCAACCATCAGAGATGTCCCTCCTCATCCGCCACCCAAAGAGACACAGCACTCCTATGCCGTATACTCCCAGCTAAGATGTAACTGCATGATGAAATGGTTTCATCTGCACCTCTACATGACAAAAAAGGCCACATCCACGAGTCTCTGAGTGGAAACAGTCCCCTAGTTCCTTCTAGCCATTAGGAATGTCTGCAAGGAGTAACTTGAAGCGTCCCTGGCCTAGCTCATTTTTGGCACCCCACTACTCATGCAAAAGACCTCATTACAAATGGCATTCCTTCAATTTCTTTATCGATATTCGTATCTGATCACGGCTTGTCATGGACCACCTTTAGCCTTCGCCAATCTATGTTTCCAGAGACACAGAAACAGGAACACAACACTTTCAGTCTTTTTGCAGGTCGACGGCGTTAAATTCCGCTACAGTAGCTTAAGATTGTCCTTTTCCGATCGTTAGATTCTCATCTAAATAGTTTGTCCTACTTTTTCACCGAAAGGATACGGGCCTAGTTTACCGTCAAAAGTCCGCATACATCTAACCCTCGGTTTTAGCATGAAAAGAATCCCAGTTCATCAGGGCGGACAGGACATCGTGAGAGCTGACATGTCTGCAAATCTCCTTTCGAGCAAATTGTTCCCCGACCTTTACGAAAGAAGGACATTTTAGCGCCCCTCCGAAATTTTATATATATCGCGAAAACAGTTTTGCCTCGAGCTAAACGCCCGGCTAGGGAAACAAACATTCTTCTCCGCGATCTAGTCAATACACAATTATGGCGTGGATAAGTTATCTAGGGGATATACCTGCACAGGGCATTCATGATATACACCCTGAACGTCGATAATAGCTTGGTATGGAAAGTTAGGGTTTCTTGATCTCTGTGAATCAATTTTGATGAAACATTTCGTATCTGGTCTAAACAATATGGCAACACTAACGTTGTTTTCATTATGCTGTGTTGTGACTTTCAATTTTTATTTCACATTTGTCATTTTGGGGGCTAACTACGCTAATAAGATTTGAATGAAAATAGCCCATCTAGACATATTTTGGAAAAAACGACGGATAGTTATACACATTTAGCATACCATGCGTATATATTTAACATGAAACCATAATTTTAATACACGATTGATTCAACTTGTTTGAATATGGACCACAAACTTTCAATTGGGTTGAGATCCGGAGAGGCTGGCGGCCACACAATCAACTTGTCACCTTGTATGCTGTAAGAGCCTAGGAACGCTTGAGTGGCCCTGGCAGAGTGGGATGTGGTTTTGACATGCATGAAAACTAGAGTGCATAGAGGTGACAACGGTATATCATCTAACCAGGGATCCAAAACCTCCTTCAATAGATTGTAGTAAGTGGCTGCTGTCACTTTAACCCCATCAGACACCCTGACTAGGCATCAAGTCTGTGTCCAATTATGCCTAACCACAACATGAAACCTCCTCCCTGCTCTTGACGTCGCAAACGTTGGTAATGCTCATCTCTAAAATAGACCCAAACATTTGCCCAACCATCAGATTCATCGAAGGTAGTCCTGGTTTCGCCAGTGAAGAGAATGCAACTCATGTCCAACGTCATATAATTCCGACTCCATTGAACCTGAAAGTCTTGTTGCTGGGCGTTAAAGGAGGCAATTTCAGCGGAGCTTGCATGGAAGATATGGTCCATAGGATACGGTTCCTGTGGTCTTCGGTACATTGCAATGACCAGCGGCGGTGAAAATGACTTTGCTTGTTTGTTCAGGTTTCCCACGTAACTAGCGGCCATTATTTCTCAAATCCCGAGCTGTCATAGTTGTAGAGGTCGCATAATCGGATCGCTTCTTCCTTAGCGAAGGGTTCTTCAGAAATCGTTTAGCCGTGTTCACATGGCGAACTAACTTCGACTCACTAACATGAACAGAGGATGCCTTCAGCACTTTTATTCATCGTTGAGGGCTCTACTACGTCCCATTTCTCTTAAAGAGGATATATGCTATAGGCTTGGTTCACCCCCAAAACGACGGAAATGAAATATAAATTAAAGGACTTAACACTAAATAAAGAGAACATAGCATTAATGTTGTTATATTGTGAAGACCAATTAGGATTTCATCAAAATCAATCCACAGAAAACCGAAAAATCCCAACTTTCCCTACCAAGCTATTAGCGTGAGACAAGGTGAAAGAAGTATGTGCAACGTTACAAACGTGCATTAACTAATTAACCAACATACATAATAGAACTATAGACTAATTCATTCGTATTGGTCTTCCGCTGTGAGTTGCCAGCTCCCAACGTTTCTCCTAATCCTTGTAATTCGCCTTTTCTCTCCAAGAAAGTCTAATCCGATAAAGTTCTGCATTAACTTTAACCTTTAACGATTTCTCTACCGTACAGTGAACTTTGAAAATTACCCATAATTCCGTACCTGAATTCCGAGCCTCATTCAACCATCAGAAATATTAATCTAATGGTAATTGGTACAGGGCGTCAATGTTTATCCAACTGCTTGTAACTCTTTTTAATCATTATTATTGTATAAAATCTTTACTCGCTAATAATACCACCAAAATTTCCCAATTTACTTTTAGTAAATAGAGTTAAACCTATTTCGTCTCCCAATTGCAATCCAGCTAAGACAGTATTGCTAAATTCTATTTACGCATATAAAACTTGCTATCACGAGACTGACTGACTCACCTCAGCTTTGAGTCTACTTTCCTCCCCAGCAAAATCGGTCACAGCTTTTCCCTATGATCTTTTGTATCAGATACTGAATTTGTACTCACACTAAATCCCATAGGTATGCCCGTATTTTTAGTCCCTTGCACTTGACTCTACAAGTTATTCTGTCGATTCGTTGATAGGGCGGTCGGATTGTAACCATTTTACTTTTTAATGAGTTTTGGGGCAATAAAATCGTAATCATTCATCTGATTCTAACTAAATTTGAAACTCTTATGTTGATTTACATGGCCTTTTGAATGATATAATTCTAAGGGTTCTCCCAAGGTTAGTCCTGGAATTATTAAAAGAAAACTAACTATGGTTCAGATTGTCTCACTTGTGGAAAGTATTGAATGTCGTAAGGTCATATGGTCACAGGGTCATAAGTCAGTAAAATTGAGAGCACGCGAATCAAGTTTGTTGGCCTTGTTGTTTCAAAAGGCGAGTCGAGTTTGTCGAGTCTCGACACTATTGCTGGTTTTTAAAAATTTATACAATCGGTTACGTTCACTAATGGACTTTATTATCTCACTATTTATTCACATAACCTGGTTTGATCTAACAGAACCTCAAAGGCTTGTAGCGCACTATTTAATTATTTTTAGTGACATGCAAAAATTACATAGACACCGCCCGTTTTAGGATAAATGTTTCTAGTATTTGATTCGCTTCTATTTTTCGTGACTTCTTTTTTGTACTGCATTTTTTTATGAGTATCAATTCTAAAGGTATATTATATTGTAAAATCATACTATCGCTCTATTTTTCCTTAATATTCACTTTTACCCTTCAGATAGCATTGAATATGAAAAGGAGATAGGTACAAGGAAATGTTTCTCAATTATGCCTTCAAAGAAAAAGACAAAGGACAAATGAAACCAGGGTATGTTTCCTGTAGAATCATTTGCATAATTTGACCTTAGATCTGTCTCCAACCGCAGGGAAGCTGTTTGAATTTTAAAGGATCTGTCAATAGGCAAAGATTGAATAGTAATTTTCACAGGTTCATTCTATCAACTTTCAGCTTCGGTTACTAGTTTTAAAGTGGATTGCCAAAAAACAAGAAACAAAATTCTATTAGTCAGAAGTTAATTAAAATTGCATCTGTGATAATGGCAGAGATAATGTGTATTGAGAAACAAGCCATGCGACTGAAATCAGTGCCCTTGTCTGCATAAGTGCAAAAGAGAGAATTTCCATTCTACAGACAATGCGAGTGAACAAGTGATTTCTTAAATAAAAAATATCAAACATTTTGCTATGCAGCTTGATGTTATTAACCATGTCAGTAGCAATTCGCAGATGATGATGCATATTCGCTGCAAAAGTTCCGATGCAATTTAGAGACGAAAACTTCTTTGTTCTCCTCTCGATTTGAGAGCCTGCGGAATTGTCGTATTCGACAGGATTAAAAGTTACTCAAAAATACCAAGTCTTAATTTAAATTGGGAAGACTGCATTGCTCTTTTGATGAAGCTCCAACCATGTTTAGTCATATCATTGGCTTTTTGGCTTTGGCCAGAGACGAAAATAAAAAATTGAAGTGACCTATTGTATAATCCATCGCCAGTAACCTATTGTGAAGCATTTGGAAACTGCACTGGAAGTCGTTATGCAGCATGTTATCAAGATTTTCCATTTTGTCAAAGGACATGCACTAAACAAGCAGGTTTTACGTGAGGTGGCTCTCAATTGTAAATGTTTTAAATCGAGTTTGGGCTCTCAAAAGGAAAGTTGGAAGTTTTCTAGTTGTGGACTGGCACATCTCGCATAATTGGCTGATATCTTTTGGAATGTGTCTTCGGAAGATTGTGAGATCTTTCTTTTGGTGACATCAAGCGCACAGTTTTAGGATCCCACCAAACTTAGAAAGTGGTTCTCCGATTACTTTCCCAAATATGGATTCACATTCTGTCAGTTGGGTTGCAAATCCTTGCAACTGTGAAACGTCCGATCTACCAGAAACCCCTGAAAGATCAATAGAGGCGCTACTTCTTTAAATTTGATCCCAAAATCTAGCACTTATTGAATTTCACAACAATGCAGATCTGTCTGTTTTTTGGATGTCAAGAGCTGCAGCGATTTTTAAAATTGCACATGAGGAAGGAATATAAATATTGCTGCCATTTGTAACTCCCTATTTCTCCGAACCAGAATTTTACACTATCATTAACTCAAAAAACAAAGTATTCCTTTTTCTCCGAACCATAATTTTTGACTATCATTAACTCAAAAAACAAAGTATCTGACATCATAAAGCTATACATAATTTTGATCTTGTATAAAAAATGAAACTTTTTTTTAACCCTTGAAAGGAAAATATTTTAATGATTTTCTTTTATTTCCCTGATAAGATTTATATTAAATTTCTTACTATTTTATTATTACACGAATTTTATTTTTCATTTTATCATTTTATTAATTAGGTGTTTTATTTTTAAGGATGTTTTATTGCGTATATTTCACAATTTTCAGCTTGTCTGATTGTATTCTCCATTGAAATGGCTTTAAAAAACTATTTTCAATTTGAATGCCCTTTGTCTTTATCAGATTCTCTTACTTTCATGTTGAGGGAAGATTCCAAAACAGACTAAGAACAGCAGCTAATTAACTACCTGCAATACATTATATACATACCTGGTATGGACATTATGTACATACCTGGAGGAGGAAGCCAATTTAAAAATATAAATATTGTTGAGAAAAGGAATAATTGCGTTGAAGAAAGAATCCTTTGTAATTTTGGCATAGCATAACTCTTTCTGGTGAATCAAAGTACACTTTATTTTCAGAGAGTGGACGGATATTGGTTTGGAGATTACTCCTTCATGAGTTTGACATAAATAGGTTACAACCAACGACGAATCATGGTAGCTTTTCTATTATGGTCTGGAGGGCAATTTGAAATGATGGACAGTCAGAGTAGATTGAGTGTGTTGATAATATTCGCTTGGTAAAATGCATTACTATTCTTAAAGAGGGAAATCTATCAATTTTTTTACATAGTCAGTTTTAAAAATATAATTATTGATTCATGGAAGATAGGGCTCTATGTCATTCTGCAAAAGGACAAACAGAATGTGAGGAATAAACTGGCACAAAATGACTTTATTAGCCAAGTAAATCCCTCACATGATCTCAATAGAACATAAGTAAAAAAATAAAAGGAGCACGTTCAGGATTATTGAATGCCATACACCAAACCTGGTCGGAAATTCCACAAGCTGTAATCTCAGAACTCATTAAATCCATGCCTAGACAAGTTGCAACTCAAAAAAGTCATAAAAGAAAGTGCACAAAGTATTTTTAATTTAATTCTATTGTTCAAAATGTATTTCATCCTTTAATTTACAAATAAAGGTATTTTATTACTTAACCTAGTTTCTATTTACTTGGATTTATTTCAACGCTTAAAACTTTAATCCTTATTTAAAAGTTTTAGGCGGGACGGGATGAGATGTGAACTCTCGTGAACAATTTTAGGAATATTTAAATTTAATCGAATAATATTTTGATCACTCTTCCCTTGTGTTTCGTATAACGTGTATACTTTCTACTGATTTTTCTTCACTCATCAAAAACAACAGTAGGATATTTTGATCGTTTCTCGGTTTGTCTATTTTTTGCGGAAAGAATTTATCATTTAAAATTTCTAGAGGTCAATTTTCTACATTATCCGCCCTTTCATTCAGAAAATCTAGGTTCAGCAAATTGAAGTCACAGCACATAAGCGTCACTTTTTGTCTAATTCATGCTTTGATAGTGTGCAAGAATATTACTTTGTTGCGAACAACACTTTTTTATGTGCTCTCCAGCCTTTGATGCAATTCTGTCTGGAAATATTTTAAAGCATTATTTAAGTCTTCCTTGTCTACCCCAATTTATTCCGTTTGCACCCTGTCTCTCCAGAATATCGCACTGCGTTCGTAAAACTCACTGGTAGATAGATTAAGTACCCCCCCAAAAAAACTTCTTGGCAGAGAACGCTAAGAGATTTTTAATGTATGAAGCTTTGCTATGGAAAACATTCACTCACCTATTCTCGGAAGAATACCCTCAAATTCTATGTTATTACTCCTTTCCTCGAGCTTTCTAATCAGTTCGGGGTACGTTGCATGTGTTCATTGGACCTTGCAATAAGGAAGTTTCTACATGCGTAATATTATCTGCGTCTAGAGTAGATCCGTTCACGAAATCCTCGATTAAATCGACCAAGTCCGAGACTCTGCCTCTCAGATAGCAGAATCTCTGACGTCGCGGTTCTTTCTTTCCACACAATCTCTCCATTATTCTAATAGAATTTATATTGATCACATATATAAATAATAGTCATATTAAAATTAGATACAGTAGCAATGGTAGATAGTATGGTAATAATAATAATGGTAATAACAATGAAGCAACAATATTTTACGGCCAATTTACATATAGTTTCAAGAACAAAGCAAAATCACAATAATATACGAGACTTGATATAGACAGTCGTTAGGAAAGCGGTACCGAAACCGCCGATTTCATCAAAAAATTCTGTATAGTTTTCTCCTGATTCTAGCACGGGAGAGAGGACTCATACCCTTATTTCTACTGTAGTGGAGAGATGAATCCTTTACGTTACCTCCGAAAATTATCATATAAAATGGTTTATGTCATTGACAAACAGAGTAGTCACTTGCTGCCAAAGTATGAACATCGAGCCCTTTTGCGATCGCTTTAAGGCCCTAAACTTCTCACTGAACCGCGTCAGATACCCCAAAGAGAGGCGAAAAGATGTTTGTTCGTTTAAACTTCATTCTCAAACGATCAACTCACTCTTTGGATTGCCATTGAAATACAGCAGGAGGCAGGTAGCTACCGATAGGCTCCCGGCTTTCTTTGTTCATCTCACCACTAGTAATCGTCAAGTTGGAATATGGGTAGCGGTTTATTCGAGAGATTTTTATTCGTCCCATTACAGAGAAGCGACTGCGAATCGTTGTGTTTCTAGTATCATTAAAGTGTTAAATTCCATAATACTGAGCCAGGACAAGTGTGGTAGAGGTCTTACAAAAGAACAACCACTAAATTCCAACTTGTAAGATATCTTTAGTGTGAACCTGTGCGAGTTTTTAGCTTGCTAAAAATGAGAAACCACTAGGTCGACCCAAGGCTCATATATCACCAGAGGGTGTCGTTTAAGACACTGGTGAAGATGAAGAGTCTTCGACCCTCTCTCTTCGTCCAGGGTAGAGTGATAGAAAATTGAAGATATTATATGCAGAGAAACAGAGAAGAATGAGAGAATAATGACTGATAAAATCTCAAAATAGTGAATAGCGTAATTCAGGTCATCTTGATTAGGAGTTCGATTTTAGGTAACTTTTGAGTACTCATTTCTCGCGTCGGAATCTTTGAGTGGCAAATTTTGAGTTTGCTCCCAATTAATTTTAGTATTAAGTGACAAGAAACAAAACCTAATAGCAGGAACTTTCTTATCCCTGCTCCCACTCATTGCCTTTTTTTCTAATTTATCCCCTACACTCTGCTAGTACTACATCATTTAGGAACTAAAAATCATATTAATAAATCTTCCTAATACCTTCTTTTTGTTAAAAACTGTGAGTTTAGTTAAATCCGGTATCATTCCTGGGTTAATATCTTTACAGGACATAGTAGCGATGACGTGACAAAGAAAAGAGAGGCGAAACGATCAATTCCCCAATCTGAGGGTTGTCCCATCGAAGTTGTTAGCTATTCCTCAGATTTGGGGCAAGCTACGAATTGGAAGGTTTTTCAGAGACATTTACCTGTATTCTTTAAAGAAAGAACTACAACCTATGGGACCACTGATAACTATGTAAGCTATGTTCCAAGTAAAGTAGAAGCCAAGCAAGAATGCAAATAATTTTTTAGTAGACGTGTTTAAAACAGTATCAGATGGTTGTAGAGCAATAGAGGATGCATTTTATTTTACATTCATGATAGACTAAATCCATACTTTTAAATTTATATTAGTTTATTTAAAGTTTCCTTTACTCAAATGAAGATTAATTTCAGGAAGTCAGTACCATGAGAGAGTGCACGGTAGTTTATATGAGATAAAAAACAAATGGGGAGATATAGACCGAAAGCGGAGAGGTTTTACGGTGAACGTGGTACATGATGAAGTGAATCAATTAAGCGCAATGAGAGCAAATATAAACTTCAACTCCCCTCGTAAGATTTTTTTTCAATTTTAAGAGGCCATCTGGCAACTGCCTGCCTACAAGGGCAAAAGTCACCGTAATCACGCTACAGACTAATGCACTCTTAAGAATGTAAACAAATCTTTTGAGGTTAGGAATGGACCCAAGTTCTCCAGATGTGTAAAACATGGACTTGTAGCTGTGTGTTCCCAGAGACTATCATAAGCATGGTCATAATAAAGGTGAGGGACTTATGTGTAGTCTTTATGAATACAAGTAGACTGCATATCCAACCCCGTGAAAATCACGACCCTTAGAAACAACTTCTTTTCCCTCTTGGAAACAGAACAATTGCTGAAGTAGCAACACCCGCCAACCCTTTAATGCTTTCCTAGTGCAAGCAGATTAACCCACCAGCCTGGGTATAGGCGAAGTAAAATAATCAAATGCATTGGGACAGACCTAGAATCGTTCGAGGCGACGGAGGAACAGGAGTTACGCTCACAGGAATATTTTCCTCTTTCAGAGGAATTAAATAATTAAAATAATTCTTTAGAGATAGGGTCAGAGGATGAAACTCAAGCATAGTAAAAGAAAAACCTTTACACATAGAGATTATAGTAGATAGGGTTGATAATTTGTAGTTAATCTAAAAGGAAATGCAATTCTCATTCTGACCACCATTGAAACACTGCCGACCCTTTATAACAAGACCAGTTGATGAAGGTTCATAGCAATAGTCAGAACTCCTTACTATTCATTAGTCAAACCCACCTGCGATTTATATGGAATAACTGGTAAAATAAATATGGCATTTAAAAAGAAGTAAATATGTACTTAGAAATAAACGGAAGAGAATCACAGTAAAAAATGAAAGGGATATGTATTTTGTGACGGATATTAAATCTACGACTGCATTTAATTATACCAAACAAGTGGATTAGGATCCCCTTGTGGGGCAAGTGAGAACTAGATATCGGATTTATCCCATATATGGCTTAGTACCAGCAACCAAAGAGTTCTATCAAAGTTCCCAGTACCACCAAGATCCATATCTCTCCGCAGTTTACAGACCAGCCTGACTTCTCAGGGTTCATATACTCCCTGAGATTGCAGAGACCCCGTTATCTCTTAGACTTGTCGTACTATCATGGTCAGGCACCAAAATTGGAGGTTCCAAAGAGCTGTCTATTGGGAAGATACCCCTAAAAATTAAGAGTTTAAGAGTCCCACGAGGGCAAGTGTATTTTCCCAGGGTCTATAGAATCCTCTACCCATGCGGGATGTCCCATTGAAATCCAGAGTGAAGGAGGAGAGACAGCTTTTACAGTATATTTGTCCTTAGGTCCTTACGAAAGAATGTATTTCAAATGAACCCTCAGAGATGAAAGAGTAAATGGAACAGAGAATAGCACAGATGTATTTTTTGAAAATAATACAGTAAATTAGTGTGCCTTAATAGGCTTTATGACCACGTTTTTAGAAATCCCAGTGAGTTGTATTGATATAATTGGTACGAGAATGGAAGCCGAAGTTAAAATAGTAAAAGTATTTAGAGGCCAACCACAGGGACTTTTGCCAGAGATATTTAAGAGTGTTTTAGTTCAAAAACTTTAGTGTGATCTCATGAGGAAAAGTGAATTAATCCTATTCTACATAAATATCCATCCAAACACGAAGCCTATTTATATCCCCTTCTTACCGAATTGCTAACTTCCAAGAAGAGCATATGCTGGGCCGTGATATCATCTAACCCTCCTTGTGTCCTTGGCCAGCTACTTTTTATAGTTGTTTTTAAGAAAGATGGTACCAGCCGACCGTTTATTGACTACCGGAAATTGAAAAATTGATTTCAGTCACTACCTCTGATCGTTTCCCAACATCAAAGAAGCGATCTTGATCGTCGGTAAGGCTAAATATTGCCGATCAATTGAGTTTGCGACTGATTATATAGTCCTATGTGAGTGGTACCAAATTGTGACAATTCACTGCTTTTTTTAAAAAATACGCGGACACTACGAGTTTAAAGTTTGGTCATCTGGTGTTCGGAATGTACCAGGCAATTTAAGTCGACAAATGAAAATAGTTCTTTTGATCTGTTAGGTGTATAGTACTTCTAATTTTTACAATATCGTAGTATTTAGTGGCATAGCAAATGGACATGATCTACTTAACTGGGTTTTGGATAGGCTCAGAAAAGTAAACCTAAAACTGAAAGGCAAAACGCCAACTTTTGAGTCTCCCTAGACCACATAGGATTGTTTATAAGGTCTAGAGTTGTTAAACCCGACCAATCCCAACTCGTGGTGCTTTAGTAGTACCCCTTCCCTCATATAAATGAATAAAGTTCGTACTTTTGTTGGACCTTTCGTTTCTACCGAAAATTCTCAGAAATTCCAAACCCTTTAACAAAAAAAATAAAAGCAAACGCAAAATTTGAATAGGAAAACGAATGACAGCAAGCCTTTCACACTCTGATCTAAAGGTATAGGAAAAATCTATTTTTCGGAGCTCGAATTACGCTAAATCATTTGTGCTCGCTACATTTCCTTCCCACTTGTGATTCCCAATTAATGATCGCGCACACCACTGCAAACTAGTGAGAAGAAAATTACATCGGTATTCTAGGAACCAACACTCAAACACAGTGCCAAGAGCTGCGTATCCAAGCCATAATTTTCTAAGACAATAATGGCACCAATCACGTTGTTAGGCGGCATATTATTGTACCATCTGGGAAATAAACGTGATGTAGCTTAGATTTACAAGGCATTAATTTTACTTCTAATTATTCTCTGTCATGATTTCTGCCTTGAAGGACCTATGAGCTCCGAAATGATATTTAAGCTTGCAATGGAGTAATATCATTTCACTAACATGCGGAAGCCAAAAGAAGACTATATTGAGGAATGTTCGTCCTGTGGAGCTCACAAAGGCAATTATTAACGGATTGCATTCATGATCAGCTATATATCAATTTTCCAACCTTGGCAACGAATATGATTGGACATCTTTGGATTCTTTCCCGAGACCGCCTTGTAAAATTAATGGATTTTCTTTTTCACTTATCATTTTTCACACTACATTGAAGAAATCCCAATCCCCTGACAAAAGAAGCGCAACAGTTTAAAAAGAGTTCTCAGACCGAGTAATCAAAAAACATACGACTTCATCTGTATTGCTCTCTGATAGCTCCTGTCTAAAATAGACAAGGTTCTGATCATCGCCTAACATCCTCAAGCAATAGGGCCATTCGAGCAACCAAAGATCTTGGAAGAATTACTGCATCTAGTCACCAACTCTTAACAAACATGATTACTAAATTAAACTTGGTAAATATCATCATTAATAATGGATATGGTAATTCTATTGGCGATACCCAACACTTTGTCCTATACCATTATGACAAAAGGATGCCTTTTGATATACCCTCCGAACCCCAGTTTTGGGAGATCTCGACACAACTCAAGTTGACTAAAAGGTCTTCAATATTTTCGAAACGAATCAAAAATATTTCAATAAGTGTAAAGAGGAAGTATAAATTAATCAGAAAACCAGATTTCTGAAACAACGGAAGATAATAGTAAGTTTGCATTCGGTAAAGCCACCTGGTACATCTAAGAAACTGAAGCCAGAGTGGGATGGAACTTACCTAGTCATGAAAGATCAGGGAATGAATCGCTTCGAATACTTGTTATTTAAATGAAAGATGGGAAATAACATTCTATAAATTTTAGATTAAGAATTAGCATCATTGTACATGAATTATTTTTGCTAATCTTAGTTTAGTTCTACCCTTTCATTAAACCCAGTAACTCCCAATCACTCTTTAAATGCCCGTCATGTGAAAACACAATTATATAAATCCTTTAACTCGGATCTCAGCTATTTTATTGTTGAATTATGCAATCCTATAACTAGTTTTTAGTTATCCACCTTAGTAATTGTAAATATTGCTTTAATTACTGTAGATTAGTTATGACACCAGATGTGGAACAAACATGTAACACGCTCCAAGTCCAAGCTTTACGATGTCCTTTTACCTACTCGTATAACAACAAGAAACGCAGGTTCATCCACCACTGAAATGTTATAAAAAAAATAAAGCCATTTCTTTATTAAGAAAGAGAGTCGTTTTACAACCTATGTAGGCACAGTTCAAAGAAAGTATATTGAAACTAGCCATAGGTAAATAGTAACTTAAAATCTTTGATTAGAAATAAGTGTGGTATCATTCTTATATAGTAAAATAAAATAAAAATAATGATAAAATAACAAGGATGGTGGTGGATAATAAAGCATTAATGTGATAAGGATAAAATAAGGTTAATTTCAAAGAGTATTTTCAAATCGGAGAGAGATACGAGACTTGATACCGACAGCTAGATAAGAATGCACCAACGAAACCGCCTATGTTAGCGATATTCCTTATAGACTTCAACTGAAATGAGCGCGGTATTTACTCCAACCTAATAACCCTGGACAGATAAACTCTCTAATCCTTAAATTCTCCTCTAAAAATTATCATAAAAAATGGCTCGGTAACATAGAAAAGCAGAAGAGTGTCTAGCTGCCAAACCACGAAAATCGAACCCCGGCTTCATAGCCTTCAGATCCTGAACTTTTAGACCAACTACGCCACATACCTCATCGGTAAGAAAGGCTAGAATCCTGTTCATTCATTTTGTTGAATTACACTTTGAACCGATAGATTTTTTCCAGCGTCCTTACTCTGTCTTGTCTACCACATCGTTATATCGTTAGTATACCAGAAGACAAGGCCCTCCACGATTCCAAGGTGTGCAAAGTTTAAAGTGGTTGGCGTAGGAGAGAGATCTTTTCGATACTTTCTTCCACTCCTGGAGAATTGGACCTTGCTGTCAACCCCGTGCATCAGGATTTGTGTAGGACGCGTACCTCGGATCCCAGACAGGAGGGAAAATCAAATTTCCTTAAGCTAAGGATATCAACGAAGTAAGGCAAACTTTTTAAACTTACCTGGAAAAAAATACCCTTTTCTAATATGTCAAATTTGATATATTTTCGCCTTGAATTTAAAGCTTTCTCGTCTCATTCTTCAACTTTGACTTGGTTGATTCTATTAAGCATTTTTAATAATTTGTCTCTGTGCTCACAGAAATTTAAAATTTGTGTTTCAACAATGGGATAAACGAATCATTTAGTATTATAGTTTAATATTATTGCCCTATTTAAACTTCAAACACAAAATTTTCTATTTAACTTGATTTCAACTAACGAGGAAGTCCGGGAACTAAAACTGTTTCGGACACCTCAATCGAAATTAATTTATCTCGGATCCTTCCATATTTTCCCCTCAAACTGGAGCTATCGATATAACAATATTGAAAATGATTGTGCTATTTTGTGATCGAAGAATTAAGCTCGATTTGAGCTAGTTCCTCTCTTCAGTGGAACTTCATTTGGTATTTTTATTACACTTTCTCTTCACATAGTGATTCTTCAAGGAAAATTTGTTCTTAAGACAACTTATTTCATTTCTTATTTCACTTATTCATTTTTCATTGGAATTGAGTGTGACAATTGTGTGCAGTAAAACCAAGAAAGGAAAACCTGGGAATGATTTAAAGAAATATCCCCCATAATTCCTGATACAACACGTGCAGAAACTCATTTGAATACATCCATAGATAGAATTTCATGAGAGAATATCTGCAGTACATTCGACAAGAAAAAAAAAGAAAATTTATATCTCATTCGATATAGATGGAGCGAGTGATTCCTTGCTGGAAGAGGAAATACCTTCTCAAATTGACTGTGAATTCGAATTGAAAATCGAATTCAATGATCTTTCAAGGAACGAAATAATCGCTTCTTCTAATTTTACCAATTTAATCGGCGCCTCAAAATCCTATCTCAAAGAACCTCGGATCCCATTTTAAATAAATTCCCTAATAATGTTGAAACTCCCATTAATGCAAACCTGTTTCAAAGCCCCTTTCAATGTTAAACATTTTAAAGAATCTTCCTTCCCTTCATATTTTCAAAATAGCCTTTTAAATTGCGCAAAGGAAGTTATTCTATGGTGGACCTTTGTTTTGCAGAGCGCTTTCCTTTAATCAGCCAGTGCAATTTTTGCAAAGTAATGAGGTATATTTAGCCTCTTTGTTCGTCAATAATCAAATATTTTTAAACTTTGGGATCAAATAAGGGGCATGTTGTGCCGTTTGGGGTGTGCCTGAAACTTTTTAAAGTTTTAAACTCAATACGAACTTTCTATTTCTAACTTTGACTGTAGACCTTGGTAAGTTCGAACCTGTTAGGGGTTCTATCGAATTCTTATCTCAAAGATCTTGCATGCACGAACCAATGGATGTTTCGTTGGATTATAACTCGGTAAAGCACCTTCACACACTTGCACACTCAAAACATTCATACGGCCTCAGAACCATTACTTGGGAGGCTCTTCTATTGGTCTTTGCAAATCCAGGCTAAGTCTTAAGTCGAACCAAATAATCCTCGATTATATCATATGTAAGGGTAAAAAGCGAAATTCCAGCTGTCTGAGCAAATGGCTTTATGTATTTTGCAGACAGAGCATTCTGAAATCCGTTCAATTTAATCAATCTTTTTGGGGGAAAATAAACTGGCCGATTCCATTCAGCACAAGAATTAAACTAAAAACTAAGGAGTATTGGAGAGATTCCTTTCTGGAGACCGAGTAAAGTTTGATTCTTTATGGAAGCATTAGTCAATTTAGTGATACTGCGAAAGAAGGGACGTAGGGGACCATGACTCTCTCAATAAGCGCTTTGTTTCCGGAAGCAGTACGTTGCCTCAGTCGGGAAAAACCACCGATGAACGGGACAGCTTTCCTTTTATGGATTTAGAGAATACTCAAGGTTGACAGGCGCCACAACTAAAGGGTGTTCCAATAACTTGGACCGATTTTAAATTTGAGTTAAGTTTAAGCATCTAATGATTTTTTCTTTTTCTTTCAGATTTAACAACTTCAGTCTTTGGCAATTTCAACCATGGAAAGATTAACAATCGAACAACGTGTTAAAGTTATCGAAGCCTATTACGAAAATGGACGTTCAAACAGAAACGCATTTCGGGCACTTTGCGAGTTTTTTGGTCAACATAATCGACCAACCGAGAGTGCAATTGGGAAAATTGTTCGTAAATTCAAACAAATGGGGTCGGCGGCAGATATGAGAACACCATTGCGTGCTCGTTTACGCCGTTCAGCTGAAAACATTGCTGAAGTGCGCGGGAATGTGGCCGAAGATCCAGACACCTCTATTCGTCATCGCGCGCAGGAATTGAACCTCTCCACAACAACGTTACATCGAATTTTAACAAAATATTTGTCTCTACACGCTTACAAAATTCAAGTGACACAAGAACTGAAGACTGCTAACCATTTGAAGCGCCGTACATTCGTCAATTGGGTGCACGAGCCGATGATGATTTTTCGCAAAAATCATCTTTAGTGATGAAGCCCATTTTCATCTTGTGTATTCGTTAATAAACAGAATTGTCACATTTGGGCTGATGAAAATCCCAGGAAGATTGTTGAAAAGCCACTGGATCCACAAAAGGTCACTGTCTGGTGTGCATTGTTTGCTAGCGGAACCATTAGGCCGTATTTCTTCGAAAATGATGCCGGGAATTCTGTTACGGTGACAGGCGAGCGATACCGTGCCATGATAACCAACTTTTTTTGGCCTGAATTGAATTCTATGGATGTCGAAGATTTGTGGTTTCAACAGGACGGCGCCACATGCCACACAGCCAATGCAACAATGGCTTTATTGAATGAGAAGTTTCCAGGTCGCATCATCTCTCGAAACAACGAGGTCAATTGGCCACCACGATCGTGTGACTTGATGCCTTTAGATTTCTTCCTTTGGGGTCATCTCAAAAGTAAGGTCTATGCCAACAAACCAACAACAATTCAACAGCTGAAGGATGAGCTAATAAGGCATATTGGTGAGATCGAGGAGCAACTATGCAGAGACGTCATAAAAAATTTTGACCATCGAGTGGAGGTGTGCCGCCGAAGCCTTGGCGGACATTTAGGCGATATTATTTTTCACACATAATTGCAATGATTCAAATAACATGATCCAATAGTGAAATCAATAAATTTTCACCTATAAAACTGTTTTATTTACTGCTAACTTTCTTTTTGAAAATGAGAACGAAAAGATGCTGTCGGTGTGGTTTGCGGAAGAATACAGACTCACTGCGACCGATTACAGGGACATCTTGGCCACAAAAGTCATGCCCTGTGTAAGAAAGATCGCAAAAGGCAGAATACATCTTCATCAGGACAGTGCGCTTTGCCCACACGGCTAATACTGCAATTTTGGCTGTCGCAAAGCCCAACCTCAATCCCCTCGATAACAGCGTGTAAGCGCCTGTCGAGAGCAAGGTCCGCCACAGGAACGTCGACGAGCCGAAGTCCTCCGTCAACCGCGTGTGGGCCAAGATGAAGAACGATTTCATCCCCAACGTGTGTGCAGCCTTCAGATGACGCTGTGGTCAACCAAGTTGATTAATATTACTATTTAAACACATATTTCTATGTTAAAACAATAATCTGTGTCTAATTGCATCTAAACTATCATTGTGTCTGTTTTGAGAACGTCGTACTGAATGTAACAAGACTTTTGCATCCCTGTAACCATATATATATATATATATATATATATATATATATATATATATATATATATATATAACTCAGGAACCAGGAAATAAAGAAGGCGTCGGTATCCAAAACGCAAGCCTAAGAGATTTTCTAGATAGGCTAACAATCGTAAATCAATCAGGTAATGCTTATTAGCCCCATGGAAGAATCGAACGTTGAATTAAGTCCTAATTGACGCATATAGCAGGAACTAAATTAATATTTTTATAGTTTTTACTTTGGAAGATACCATGAATTTATTTCTAATGCTAGAAGTATTTTGTGGATAAATGCAAATAGACTATTGAGAACCAAAATCGGCCCCAAGTCGTAACAATATTATTCTTAGACTCTAAAAGTACTTAATGGTGTCTGTTACATTTAGTTACAAACAAATTTCAGCTAATTTCTTCAAGATTAGCGTGAAATTCATGTCCTATTTAGCGTATTGCGTGAATAATTTATTACGGTGACACGTCACATCTATGTATATTTTATATTGACAGATTACTTGGACACTTTTGCCATTTTCCAGTACATAGTTTATTTTGTGTCTATAACCCAATAGGTTCACACACATTAAAGATACATCCAACCAAAAGAACAGTAGTTTATTCTTAGAAGATGGTATTGTTTCCGGTTTCATTCGAGTTTGTTGTGTAAATATATATGATACTAATCTTTATAGTGATACATATAAATTCAATTCAAGTTAAAATTAAGTGTAGACAATGAGGAATTAAGGTTATTCTATCTTCTTTATTATAGTTTAGCCTAAATATTGTAGAGAAAAAGGAATATTTGGATTTCGTCAGGGAAAGCTCTCTCAAATGAGGTCACTCATACACAGTGATTTGTATAGATATATTCGGGACAAACCAAGCAGGCAAGGAAATGTTTTTTAAACTCTATGTAGAATTAAATCTTTTCTCCTTAATCTCAAAAGCGGTTGTAGCGAACAGAGGTCATTTGGTTCTGGGCAACTTTTAACAACAAAAACGACAACATATTTTCAGAAATTATGTCCCTTTTTTAGGAATATCGATGGCACAAGCGAGATGCTCTTCGTTCCTGTCTCTCAATCAAATTGTCAGCAAGTTATTTACAACCGCCAGATGTGGAGTCTTCTGAAGGCGGTGATGATGAAATATATGAATGGATGTAAATTTTGTGGAGGATACCATTGCAATCTATGAACATGAGAATGATGGTAACTATATATTTGCTTGACAAACAAAGCAAAAATGAATAAGATAAAATAAAATGACGATGCAGAGGAAGCATACAGTTATAGGGAAATTAGTTAACAGACAAACCATATCTTGCTAGTCATGATGGAAATGTTTGTATTTTTGTTCTCAAAAGTCTGTTCCATCCAGGTACTGAGATTAGAGCCTTCAGTTTGTTTATTAAGGAAGAAATGCTTCAATCACCTCTAAGGCGCACAAATGGCCAAGTAAGTGATCTTCGACGTGTTGTTTCTTTCATTCGTAGTCATATATCACCCTTCATCTTTGCTGAACTAAAAACTTGTATCGATATTTTTCAATACGCAGGAGCAAGTAAATACAATTTCACATTTTGGGTACATTTACAGGATCCAACAGATATAAAACCTCTAGGTAGAGCAACTATGTAAATACTTCGATTTAAAAATATTATTGGAGTTGTAAATTTTGAAAATTTTCGTGATAGAAGTAGTCGTCTAGCAATTAGATGCAATCAGTAAAATATGTTGGCTCTTGCTGAATAATTTCCGAAAGTTTTATATTCTTCCTGAATTACTAGCTACAGAGGATCAACTTATTGGCCTCATAGGTAAAGACCAAGGTCGTACATATAATTCATCTAAACCAAAGAAATACGGTGTAAAATTATTTTTGTTGTGAGGCTAAAAGTGAATTATCTCTGAATGAAAAGAGTGACAGCGGGAAAGAAGGTAAAAATTGACATCGTGGACTAAGTAAGGATATTGTATTAGAGTGTTGCAAACCCTACAAAGGATCAGGAGGTAAAATTATGACGGATAACATTATATTTATATCTCACACTATAACTGTTGCTCTTCTTGAAATTAAGCTGATCCTGTGCGTTACTATGAGAATTAAAAAAAAGGTCTCGATGGAAGAGAAAAAAGTTGTAAGTGGAAAGATCCCTATTTGCTTATGATCACTAGAATAAAATTATATTTTGTCATACATTCTAAAATAAAATAAGAATACGTTTTATTCAGATCCTGGATGATGGCAACAAAATTAGTGCCGAGAAAGAACATACATTTACCTGTATTCATAATATAGTATAATTTGGAGGAAAAAAAGAGTATACCAATTTGCTGAAAATATTGAAGAGTTGCTTAGAGTAATTTAGGTGTCCATGTTTTCATTTCTTCTACATGTTAGACGTCACTGCCTTAAATGTTCTTAATGAAAAGTGATAGTTTTAGTTTGGCAATAAAACGTTTTCTAAAAGAACTTGCCAAACAATTAGCTGAAACTAGTACATGGAAACGCTTCGAATTGCATCAAAAGAAAAGCACTTAAGCCAAGATTAGATGAACCTAGGTCCTGAAGACTTTTAGGCTTCCTACAAAAAGCAAAAGTCTAGAAAACAAGTTTCGCGGGATGTCGTAAGTCAGGTTAGATTTCCTGAACTCCGCTTGCTTCCTTTGGCTCCGAAGGGAACGTGGCCAGCCCGCAGAACACTGCGATTAGCCTTGCGCTGAATAATGCACTTTAAACGTGGGTTTCACTAAATCGAGTAAGAGTGACTATTTTTTCTTGGCCGAATTAAATCAACTAACTAGGAGGCTCTGGATATCAAACTGGATGAAACAAAGTAATCTTTACTACTGTACAAATAAAAATAAAATAATGGATACATCATAGAAATACATAAAAAACTAAATGGACAAAATGCTTACACACGTCACATCCAGGGGGGAGCCGTGAGCACGTAGACACAAACGTACACGAATTCCTCGGCTGGAAGCCGGCTATTCCCCGAGCTCCATGTTTGTGTAAGGAGAGTGCGCTGTGGCCTGAGGCTATTTCTCCGACTCGTGAACAGCTATTTAACTCAAGGTTTGGCTGGATCGAGTTAGTACCCGCTCGATCCGCACGCAAAGACACGTCACGATTCTCGATTCGGCTCCCCCTTGATTTATTCGAGCACCGAAGGCTAAAGGTCTTCCCCCGTTGGATTCTGCCCCAGAAAATTGGCAAACTCACTGCAACGGCCGTTCTTTCGTGGATTCTCGTGAGTACTTCCTCAACAAGAACCATGAAGTAAAACCTATACTTTTGCAATTCTCTCGTCCCGAATTGCCTTTCCCTCCGTCGCTTCAAGCTTCAGCATTGCAAACCGCCGTCGCCCGCGGATCTTATAATAATCCGGTCTTCCCATATTAATAATCTTTGTTTGTATTTCGGCTTAACATGGCCCTTTAAAGTCTCCGTTCCGAGTCAGGTCATTAACTCGCTATAATCCCTTTAACTTGTCCCTTCGACCGTTCGAACGACACAAAGTGTCATTTTTCACCTGACCAAATATTTTCATTTTAACCCACCTTTGTAGATATTCAATACGTCCTTTTTATGTTATTAAATAATATTTTTGTTGTCTTCTTTGAATAACCTGAACTGCACTCAGCCGTATCTCAGTATTTAAAGTTAATCTGCACTCGCTTACTTTCATAGTTAAAACCCACTTACTTAGGGATGGTTTTCTCCCCCTTCTCATTAACTCCTCCCGCCAACAAAAGATTCCATAAATGTTTGTCGTGGTATAACAATTATATACATATATATATATATATATATATATATATATATATATATATATATATATATTAGTGATGGAGTCGTTCCTTGGGAACCTTATTCGTAGCAGGAATATGAAGACATATGCGATGGTTTTGAACATTTAATTTTCCGGACGTTTCAGTCATTGACGATGACCATCATCAGCGAATTCTAAATACAAAGAATTATTTTTATAAGAATAACAAAACACAGAAATCAAATTAGTGAAAATCTATTAATAAGAAATTGATGTAATATCTTAAAAAAAAAATAACTAAATTATTATTTAATTTAGTTATTTTTTTTTTTTTAAGATATTACATCAATTTCTGATTAATAGATTTTCACTAATTTGATTTCTGTGTTAAGTTATTCTTATAGAAATAATTTTTGGTATTTAGAATTCGCTGATGATGGTCATCGTCAATGACCGAAACGTCCGGAAAATTAAATGTTCAAAACCATCGCATATGTCTTCATATTCCTGCTATATATATATATATATATATATATATATATATATATATATATATATATATATATATATATATATATATATATATATATATATATATATATTATTTATTTATATATATATATATATATATATATATATATATATATATATATATATATATATATATAAATGTTATACCACGACAAACAGACCTTATGAAATCCTTTTTATTATGAAATGCATTTGTTATTCAATGACTTTTTTATTGCTACGTAAATAGTGCTATGCTGAAAGTTGGTAATAACACAGGGGAAGAAATATGTTTTTGTAGTATCAATTCAATACAGAAAATAAGGCACCTCTAGTTGAGCCATACAGATGAGGAGTAATATAACCAAAACGAAATAACTTTGAAATATTGGAAAAATGAAAACATCTAAAGCACCAGACACTGATAAAGTCTCCACAATCCATTTTAGTGAATTAGAGAGTGAGTGACCTAATTAACTATACTCAGGATGGTTTACGGTATAGCTCATGGCGATTTTCAGAAGGAATTTTATATTGTTCTGCACAAGAGACTTAGGATAACGTCGAAAGCGAATCGGACTTAAATAGATTATTTATAATCTATATTAACGATTTTAACAGTAATTTATATGCCAAACTTTAGAAATTTCTTACTATAAACACAGTTACCTTCGAAAAAAATTTGAGGGTATAAATTTCTAGCTACCTTAAAGTTTCAATACACTGTATTGTCGCACCTCCCAAAAAGGAAACTTACCTCATTGTTTACACGATATTTTCCTTTAAATTGAAATATATACCATAATCTTGCACCATATAAATCGCAATAGGCGCGAAAAACAACGTCGATGGGAGATATAGAAATGTATTCCTCTTATGTATCATTTTTCGATGGAATTAAGGGTGTATGTTAATGTTATTTTAATTTAAATTTGGTAATAATAAAGCAAAATTCATAAAACAACCAAACACATATGGCTTGGCTCTGGGTAGTCCATCGGGTTCGATGATGACGGATGCCATCTTGAGGGCATCAAGCCTGCACTAAGTTTAAACAGGTAGGAATGTGTACAGGCTTCGGACCCGTATCTTGACTGAGGGGAGAAGGACCCTGGTGACAGGAGAAGTTCGAGACGATCAGGCTTCATCCTCGGCTGCAGGGAGCTGCCGAGACACCGGTCTGTTAGTGCTTGCCTAGAGGCACTCCCGATCCTGGTTTGTGATCGAGGTATCCTTCTTCTAGCCTTTGCCTAAAAAGGCAGAATCCACAAGGCACTAGTATTATCCATAGCAGTATATAAAGACAAACAAAGCCATACAATCTAACCTAAAAATCAAAGCAAAATGACATATTCATAATGGCCATATAAAATCAAAAACCCCAAATTAACATTTATTAGACGTCAAACCACCTGCAATCAGCAAATAAAACCAACAAACCTCAAACACTTGACCTAATTTTCGACACACACAAAGAAAGAACAATCATCAACTAAATCCAACACACCATAGAACCATAGACATCCTACGCTGACATAGCAAACACAGCAAATGTCCTCAGAACCGTTTAGTACACCTTCGAGAGTGTCGAAATTAAACTCGAGCAACGCGAGGGTCTATAGTATTTGTTGTTCCTAAAGTCTGGATACAGGCAAAAATTCATCTTTTCGACAAAAAAACTAAGCTATATTTTCTTTAATTTGAAATTTATTTTATTTAATTAGAATATTAATAAATAACATCTTCAATGTGATTTCCACCATTTGTGATGCTAATTTCTATGTGCTTTGCGATATTCACCCGATGAAGCCGATATATTAACTCCAAATTTCCGTCAATTTGAGCACATTCATTTATCATGCTCTTTTTCTACAGGTTTCCTGTAGCTTTAGTTTCCATTGAGTATACCTTCTTTTGGCTTTCCCCAGATAAAGAAGTCCAGAGGGATATGTTCTGGTGAAGGAGGAGACCATTGAATACACCTCCTCCTTTAGCACAGGCCGGGAAAAGAGGTAAAGTGTGTTAGGGTCTGGTGAACGAAGAAACCTGTGAGTAAAACTTCTCCTTTAGCATAACCCAGAAAAAAAAACTCATTTAGGCGGGAGAGGGTAAGTAAGGTCCGGGGAACAAGGAGACCATTGTAATATTTTCTGTTTCCAGAAATTATGGGTACCCGATATATTAACGTCATTCCTCCTGTGGGACTGACTTTTGCTAATTCTGTTATCATTCTTAGTATATATTCTGGATTCGAGGAGAAACAAGACATCTTCAGCAAAGCGAAAGTGACTCGAAAATCAACCATTAATTTCCCTTTTGTCTTTGTCCAATGGCATGAAAAATCTCCTCAAGTAGGACTAAAAAGAAATTTGGGATAAATGGGGTCTTCTCTCACTCCATTTATTATATGCATCTTATTACTAACTAAATTTAGCGTAATGACGATGTCGCCTGCCACCATTTGTAGGAAGGTATGTTATTTATGCATTGCTTATTATTTGTTTCGTGAATCCTTTTATTTTTTTATAGAAGTAACTTGTATGCTGCTGATAGTCAACGAATATACTCGTAGAGCTTTAATCATTCGATTTTTTCAGATGAATACCATTTTTCCTTAAATATTTTGTGTACAGAATAGCAAAGGTTAAGGGAGCAAGATTTGACTCATCCAAATAAGATGGCTTCTTTCGCCCTCAACTACTGGTGAGAGTTCCTTCTCTTTTAATGAGTTATTATCTGGTATCTGATTTAAATTGCAATAGTAAAGTACCTGATATAAATCTTCAAGTCGTTTTGTTTATCCTTCAGTGTTGTCATTTTCTCTCTTCCATTTGTTTAGGTATTTTTTCATTACATGATCAAGTGTTCGGTACTCCTTCCTTGGAGTGAAAATGGCACATATTTAAGGGGATAGCATAGGATATGGAAAATAGTATTCAGAACGACACTATTACCTACCAAGGACTTTTCTTTATGTGTGATAGGACGTAGAGAGGATATATTCCTTTAAACTAAAGTAAAATGAAACTATTGCCAATTACTTTTACCTTGCTCCCTCGCTCCCTTCGAAAGCAGCAAAACCACGAAAGAGTAAACGCAAATAATTCCACAGACAATTCAGCCTCGACAGGAGTCATCAGACTGATTATTTCGAAAATTAATGAATCAGATAATTGCAACGAGAATATCAAATACAGAAGAAATAGAAATCCCAAAAAGGTTCCCTTAATACATCCACGGTATTCAAAAATTAGTTCAAAATTTGAAAATTTTAATTTGACTAAAGTTCAAATGAAATATTTTTTGAATAAAATCCTGAAAATCTGATATATATATATATATATATATATATATATATATATATATATATATATATATATATATATATATATATATATATATATATATATATATATATTAGTGTAGATGGGTAGCAGTCTTTCCTGAATGGAAATTTTGTTAAAGACCATAGTATATTTCGCCTTTGGCAACTTTCTTGTCTTCTTAAAGTCTGTTTTAGTCCATCTTGTAGATGGTAGATCACTTGTTCTATATTTATCTCTCTTTCTAATAAATGCGTTTGGTAAAAATCAAACTTAAATTGCTAAGCTTTCGATCTATTCGATCATCTTCGGAGCGTCTTTATGTATTCTTTCCTCCTTTACCGATGAAGTATGGTGGAGACAGAATTTGGTATACTGAATGAATAAGTGAGAGAAGAAGGGGCATGAGAGTTTGGGGGGTATTTTTTAGGGGGATGTGAGTATGTATGATGAGTGATGAATATATGCCAGGAGACTGGCTGTTCTTTCTTTAGTTATTTTAATTATTCTGTCTTCTATATTTTTGAAAGGTTCTGCTAAGTTTGACCTTTTACAGGTACGTAGGTTCTATTGCATAAATTTATATAAATGTATACGAATATTTATATAATTGGGCATCTATATTTTGCTTCTAATTCATGTTTTCTTTGTTTATTATTCTTTATTGTTTATTTAGGGCTTTCATGCCTTTATATTCTTGTCTACTGCTTGGATATACTTCTCTTGATTCATTTTCTGTTTCGGATTATGTTTTCATGTATAGATTGGTAGTTCCACCTGCCGTAGGTGGATCCCACTGCTTAGGAACCTCTTAGTTGAGTTTTCATTTTGAATCCTCAGAATCTAAATATCTGCGGATGTTTTCGTTCAATTTTCTGCTATATTTTCTTCGCCCTGTTCTCCAGGGTCAGGTCGATTGGGTCAATATCTGCTAGTTCGATTAAGTCTCTGATGCGCTTTCTTTCTGCTCTTCTAGTTTTGGTTATTAATTAGATTGCTTCATTTTGGATTCTCTGAAGTTTCTTCTTATTTCACTTCGGGATAGTGTGTAAAAGGATCGGGGGTATACTAGACTGATTCAAGAAATGCTTTGTACAATGTTCTCAGTCGTTTTTTTATTAATTCTGCCGAGGGTGTGCATTAGCCTTAGGCCATTTCTGGCTTTGGCTATCCTTGCCTTCGCATGAGACGGGTAGCCTCTTGTGCTAATGTGTAACCCTAGTACACTTCCTTCCGTCGCGTAACTGTGGTTGGTGCCGTCAATTGATATTTGGTCTTTCTTAAGTCTGGATAATGGTATTATTTTGAATTTGTGGATGTTATGTTAGTTTTAATTTTCTATTTGTTTTCATAGTCATTAATATTCTTTATTTCCCTTTCCGTAGCTCGTGCCTGCCATCTTGGATTAGTGGATCGTGATGGAATAATCTGACTGATGTCCGTGTATTTTAATATTTAGACATCCTGGTGTTATTAGGGGCCGAAGGTAAGCCGTGAAGATCGCGTATAGGGTGTGGCTCAGACCACCCCCTGTGAGACCCCCGTCTGTAGATGGAAAGCGGTCCCGCGTGGTCCTCGATGGAGACGTAGGCTTTTCTATTGGTTACATAGTCAGTCAAAATTCTCTCCATCTTGATGCCGAGATCGAGCTGGATGAGCTTATATTCAGGCCCTTCAACCCAGACCTTATCAAAAGCCTTCTCGACATCCTGGAGAACCACGTATCTATTTTCTGTTTTGGCCTGTGCAATCTTTTCGGTTAGTGTAGCTATTTCTGGGGTAGAGTCCCTTTCCTTTCGGTTTTCTTCTAGGTATTCGACCACCAGCCTATGATTTAAGATCTTTTCCAGGACCTTACCCAGAAAGTTCAGTAGGGAAATTGGCCTAAAGCTTGAAACTAAGTGGGTTGGTTTCCCTTGCTTCAGCAGGAAAACCATTTTTGCTATCTTAAATCTTTCCGGATAAGTTCCTATGTTAAGATATGCGTTGAAAAGGTCAGCAATTGTCTTAGTTATATTCTCTTGAGCATTCTCATAGTTATATTTTGTGAGGCCTGTACTTCCGGGAGCCCTCTGCTTAAACGATCTTGTGGCACTTTTCAGCTCTTTTTCTGTGATCTGCGGTCCTAGACTTGCGTTTTCTTGTGTGGTGTAGTCAACTCTTCTTTCTGGAGTAATTCTGTGCCTGTTTGTTATTAAGAATCTGTTTAGTCTTTCCTCCGTTTCTGCGTCATATTCTGGTTATCTTCTTCTTTGATGGAATATTTCTCCCTCAGTGTTCTCTAAATTCATCTGCTGTTTCTTCGTTGCTGTTTATGATTTCTCCTTTTTCATTTTTTATTTGGGTCTTCTTTCTGGGGGGTTTATTTTTTATTAGGTTTATCAATTTCAAGGCTTTTCTTGTTTCTGCCGTGTTTTCCACTTTGCTTATAAATTCATTCCATAGGTCTCTTTATGCTCTTCAATGATAAATATCATATCACTCCTTAGTTGTCTTAGCTCCTTCGTCTTTATCTGACTTGTGCCAGTTTCTCTAATTTTCGTGTATCTTTGCTCAATGTTTCTCGCTTTTCTTCTCATCTCCTCAGTCCATTTCTGGTGAGGTAGCGTTTTGTATTTAATTTATGAAACGCATTTTTCATCTGCATCTGTGATGCACTTTATTAATGCGTCTGTTACCTCTTCTAACTCCTCAATTTTTTTGCCTTCCAGTTCTTGTTGAGCATAACCCTGCAGCATAGTCCTATATGTATTCCAGTTGTTCCTTCTGTTGGATTTCCTTGTTTAAACTTGGATCTGTATTGGGTTCTGATTAATGGTCACCAGGATTGCAGGGACTGGTTCCATATGCATTTTATAGGGGAAGTTGTTACTAGTTAACACTATGTCTGGTTTAGTTGATGCTCATCTATTTATGTAAGTCGGGAACTCTGGTCCAGCACGTATTATGATGTTCCTTTCTATCAGGAGTTCTAAATTTCTTCCTGCATTATTTTTTGTTCTGTATCCTGATTCCAGTAGTCTTGTGTTTCGGTCTCCTAGTAGTATTGTCGGATTGTTCTGCTAAATATTTCTATTATCGAGTGAATTGGTATGTATGAGCGGCGAGGTGGTTGGTAAGCCGCTACTATCGTGAGTGAAGAGAATTCCATCTGCACGGTCACAGCAGCGTATGCCTCATCGCCCTCTCTTTCTTGGGCAAAATATAACCCTTTTTTAACAGCAATTGCTGTTCCGTCATACCTTTCCCCGATGGGTTTTGTTTTAATGATGTCATAGTTGTGTATTTTTATTTGTTCATCGTCTTTTATTTCATGTTCGGAAATTGTTATTATGTCTGTGTCTATTTGGCGAAAGAAGTTGTCGTATTGAATATTTTTATTTTTCCACCCGTCTGTATTTAGGTGGAGGATTTTTAACTTTATGTTGGCGTAGTTCATGATCTATAGGGAAAGGTTTTCTATTCTGTTTTGCTTGCTTCTTGTTTTGTTTTAGCGTTCTTCCATTTTCTGTTGGTCACCTTTTCGAAAGTCTCTTTTTAAAGAATTCTGACGTCATTAGAGTAGAATCTGATTCGGTTCTCTCCTAATAATTTTTGGATGGAGGATTCCTCGTGATCAGTGACGTAGACCCATTTGTATGTCCCTCTTTCTATGCCTTTTTAGTGTTTGATGGTCTGACACCTTTAGGCAGAGGATATGCCTCGTGTACGAAGAATATGAGCTTAAGGTTTCTTGCTTCGTACTGGCATCCCTCGTTATCGTTTTCTACTTCAGAATCCGTTGTGGTTTCTGTTGCTGTGGTAATTTCTTTGTTTTTTTCTTCTTTTTCTTGTTTGTTTTCTTTTTCACCATGGTTTTGGGTTACTTTTCTGTATCATCGGTTTCCATTTCGTCCTCATTTGTTTCTCCAGATTTTTCGTGTTGTTCTTTTTCTGCTAGTGTGGCTTCAACTTCCAACATGTCCTTGACTTGCAGAGTTTTCTCCGCAGTAACGCCGTAAGTGAGTGCCGAGGGAGGGTTTGGGGGAGGGGCACATCTTACGAATGACGTTCTTTTCCAACAGAAGATTCAAGGTTTCTGCGAATGTTCCCGGTGGGGCTATATTGTGCATGTGTGCGAACATTATGCACGCCAGTATGTCGAGGCTGGTGCCCTCATTTACGTTAATAATATTTTTTTGTTCTTGTGTCTCCTTTACTTCTTTTAGTGTAGCTTTTGCTACGCTGGCGTAGGTTTGGTTTTCGTTTGAATTTCATCCTTTTCTTCTTGTTCTTTCTTTTCTATTATGGCTTTTCTATGGGGACAATTGATGGCCATGGTCCTGTGCGGTCTCTGACAATTTCTGCATTTTTAAATTGTTCTGTGCATTCAGAAAAGTTGTGGCTGGTATTGTTGCATTTAGAGCAGATTTTAAGATCTCTTCGGGGACAGTTTCTTGTCACATGATTCTTGATTGCATACCATTGAAAGCAGGTTTGCACATTTGTGAACTTCTCAACTTCGAGATTTTTGGGTGGAATTTGCATGCCGAACGCCAATACTCCGTTGGTCGTGGATATGTTGGCCATCTCAGATGTGGTGCGCACTACTTTGAAGACGTGTGTGTGGTGGCCGAATTTGATGAGCTCCGAGATTTTGAGAAACTAGTTTTCCATGTCCAGTTCTTCTTTAATTTCTCGTTACTGTGCGACCCGACACAGAGGTCCACTTTGTGAAATATAAATGAGCGATTGGCCATTAGTTGTGGAGGCAGTTTTGGGACTAGACTAATTTGCTCAGGTCCATTAGCCCATTCGTTGCTATCAACCGTTCAACGTCTTCTTGTTTATTACAGAGCGCAACGTATCCGTTAGGTACATCTATCAACTTCCTAATGGCGATTTTTAGGTCGGTATATAGGATCATAATCAATAATCCTCTTTCCGGTTTCGTTTTTCCTTGCTCCGTCCTTAGTGGTAGTCTTCCGTATTCCATGTTCATATTTGTGAAATGGAGGAGCCCTCCTCCCATTATCCCATAGCCTCGCCCTCTCTAACTTGGCTGATATGATGAATAGGATGAATGAATGAATGAATGAATGGATGGATGGACTCGGGTGCGCTCCTCTCGAGGGGTGAATAGTGACGGACTTTTTGTTGGCTAGCGCGGACTCAACCATCGCTAGCCGGGGGTGCTGCCGCCTCGAGGGAATTAAAAACTGAGATTGCTTCCTACCACACACTGATACGGTTACGTGTCCCTCAGTGGTCTTGAAGACCCCTCACAGGCGAAGGGGTTAGACTCCCCTGCAATGTTGCAACCCGGCCCATTGTCCGGGGGCTCATCTGGTACGGGTATCTGGAGACGATAGATGAAAATGAAAATGAAAAGTAAGGTGAAATTAAGATGAATGGCTTCTTTTTTTCCAGATCCCCCTAGACAGGTGGCTAATTTGCGTCTATTTTCTTCGTAAACTTTCTCCATTGAAAAGGTATCGTATTTCCAACTTCTTGAGTAAGAAAATCTCTCCGATGAATAAATGAGACTGGCTAGTTTTCCAGTGTCTGCTTTACCAAGCATCCCTGTTTCCCATGTTTATGGGACAGTCGTGCAGATAGTGTGCACTATGAGAAGAAGGTTTGGCCTCCACGAGAAGCATTTAGAATTGGATCAAACAATGTTATGGCTGAAACTTTAGTGCCTCGTCACAAAATACTGCTTCCTCAACTGCATATAAAGCTTGGCATAATGAAAATTGATGTCAAAACCACTAATAAAGAAGGCCAAGCTTTTAAATTTCTCGTTGAAAAAATTCCACAGATCAGTGACGCTAAGCTCCATGCGGGAATTTTTGATGGACCTCAGATCAGGAACATGATGAGAGATCTTCAGTTTGAGGCAGCAATGACGGACATAGAAAAAGATGCCTGGAATGCTT
Source organism: Ceratothoa steindachneri (assembly GCA_963969495.1). Taxonomy (NCBI): domain Eukaryota; kingdom Metazoa; phylum Arthropoda; class Malacostraca; order Isopoda; family Cymothoidae; genus Ceratothoa; species Ceratothoa steindachneri. Next base: position 206,411,951 of record OZ018319.1, on the reverse strand, counting down.
TCAAAGCTCTAGTTAACAATTTTCTAGGCAATAAAAGAAGCCTTGAATACGTTGCCCTGGTCAATCAGCTCCTAACAAGACTCAAACATTTGGGAACTCGAATGTCTATAAAGATACACTTTTTACAGCCCCATCTGGATTATTTTCCCGACAACTGCGAGGATTCCAGTGAAGAACAGGGGGAAAGATTCTATCAGGACATCAAAACAATGAAATCCAGGTACCAGTGTAAATGGGACGTAAACATCCTTGCTGACTATTGTTGGTGTTTGAAGCGTGATTCACCAGATGAGAGGCACCAACGAAAATCGTCAAGGGCGTCTTTTCTTGGAAATTAGAATTATTTTCTTTATTATGTTGCATTCTTTAATTATTTGTTTTAGTAAAATCATTATAGTTTACATACGTTTATTCCTGTTTCTATGATATAACAATAATAATGCATTATTAGATAGAGAAAGGTTTTTGAAAAGTTTTTTCAGGAAAAATGAGGTCATCTCAATGAAAATGGTGTATGCTGTACTGAGAAAATCTGACCTGATTGAATGAAAATACATTCATTTTTGATCTCAGGGGGTTTGATTCATTAAGAAATCACAAACAATCCTGAGGAACTTAGTATTTTCAAACGCAAGCCTGTGTTATCTTTAACTACTGCCAGGTCAATTTCTCTTATAGTTTTTAATTAATTAACTTTTACAAATTTCTAAAATAAATTTTAAATTTATTCTTCTTCTTATCTACTTTTCTGAGTCAGTTTTAAAGCAATTTTAACTAATGTTAAGTCATATTTTAAATTTTAAAACTTATAGTACATTTTATTGATATTTTATAAGTAGTCACCTTTTAAAGCAATTCAATGTCTTATTGACCACTACCCTCTCATGTTTTCTTTATATGTATTAACTTTAGTAAACTTGTATTTTAGCCTAAAGATGAAAACTTGTAGTTTTCGAAAAGTAGCAAAAAATTAAAATGTTATTATGGACATACTGGATGTCCAAGTGAACCAACATTAAGCCAATGTACGTAATCACAGTGAACAATCTGCGCTTTTTCTACATATGTACAATCTTAACCATAGCATTAACTGGAACAGTGCCAAACCAGTCATAAAATGCAGTAATTATATTTCGAGAAATATATTAGCTCTGGTTTGTTCATGTTAGACCCCATTATCACTACATACGAAAATCTCAAATAAAGTTGTTTCAGGATTTTGTACCCCCTAATTAAGGTTCAGAGGTGGGTATTCTAATCCCCCTTCCAGTATTTAAGGCAATGTATATTCAGCCTCCTGTTCACTCCTTGAAAAGGTCTTTAAAAATAAAGACGAAAGCGCTTGGAATCGTTTTTCACTATTTCTTTGTGGGTGTATCTGCACAACTTTGACTCACGTGCACTCTGTGAGCTTTTTTCGTATATATATATATATATATATATATATATATATATATATCAGGTCATTCAAAAGTCTCGCTAAACTTTTAAATTTTAATTAAATGAAAACAGCTTTATGGATTTGAGCAAAATTAGTCGTGAACTTGCTATAGACTACTAGAATTACTCCCACGAGGAAAAAATTCCTCTTCTGTTTTCTTAGGCTCGGTAGACTTCAACCTGAGCGCCTTCTTTATCGAGACACATTGCCTACCTTTTCATGTATTCCTCTCTAACTGCAGTTAGCATCTCCCTTGTAACAAGATTGCAGATATTCCTTATACGTTCCTCTAACTCTTTAACAGTTCGGGGCTTTGATGCATAGACTTTGCTTTTTAGGAAGCACTACTGAAAGAAGTTACAGTGTGTCAAACCTGGAGAACGTGGTGGCCACTCCAGAGGTCCTCGACGACCTACCCATCTATCAAGTAACTTGTGATTCAAGAAATTGCAAACTGCTCTAGTATAATGTGAAGGAGCACTATCTTGTTGCACAAAACTATCATCAACATTGACTACTCAGGGTGAAAAAAGTTTAGAATCCTCGCTACATAATTAACACGTGTCACATTAGCAGTCCGCTGCTGATCATCTTTGAAGAAAAAATGTCCAATGAGCATTTTAGAAGAGATAGCGCACCATACAACGAGCTTTGGATACTCGCGATCGTACTCTTCTTCAAAAACTGGGTTACTTTTACCCACAAATCGAGTGTTGTGTCGATTCATGAGACTAGATATGTAAAAAATTGCTTCATCACTGTCTCACATGTCTCTACCTTTCGATCAAAGTCATCTTCCATAAGATTTAAAAAACTTGTATCATAAAAGGTAACATTTTCAAGTCTTTACGTAGTGTCCGTTGGATGGTTAAAGCATTAACAGCTAATTACCTCGAGGCTCTGTTAATGGAATTCACTTGGCTTCTGTTAAAAGCTACTCCAACGATAGCAATGTTTTCCTCAGAACGGCTACTTCTAGCTCTTCCTGTTCGTGGTCTATAGTCCACAGAGCCTGGTTCCATAAATATCTTATGAATGAAATATATTGAAGAGCGTGATGGGCAAGTAGGCGTCTATTAGAAAGCACTGAATTGTCTTTGATTTTCGGTTAGAGATTGGTAAACTTCCTTCCAGGCAGCGATTTTACACTTCATTTCCAAGGTCAAATGATCACCCATTTTGACCAGATGTAGGGTTCAACTTATATATCAAAAAATTCTACTTTAGTGAACTATATTATACAACGAAATTGAAGTCTTCGGTTTAAAATATGATAAAAAATGTAGCGTGACTTTTGAATGACCCCGTGTATATATATATATATATATGTATATTTCTCTATATATATATATATTTCTCTCTCTCTCTCTCTCTCTCTCTCTCTCTCTCTCTCTCTCTCTATATATATATATATATATATATATATATATATATAATCTTAAAATTTTGAATAGGTTTACAAAGTTACAAAATTTTTGTAGCATTTATGACTAATACTAAAAATTCTCCTAGTAAACTTCATTTTTTAATGATACAAATAAATAGGTAATTTAGGTGAATGAGGTAGGAAATATGATTATTTCCAAATCTCCCCAAATTACTATCACTACTATCAAGTTTAAAGGAGAGACTATATATAGCGAAAAAATAAATGGAGGTATGCAAGCGTTCCTCTCCAGCCTAAAATTATATTTCTTCTTTGTTTATTGGATTCATTTCTCATGGGTCGGAATTTAATTAAGGCAACGCCATTTCTCGAAATTGCTTTCGCTCGATCGGCTTTGATTGTTCTCTGAGCGACGAAGTCTCGTCGTTTCGCCAATTCATGGCGTTACCCTAAAAATCTTGTCTTTCATCATATTCATTGAGGGCCTCGATCTCACAAACGCAACTATCGGGTTTTCCCGGTACTATGACACATAGCTGTTTCTGAAGTGTTAGGAATAGTACTCCTTGTATGAATTCAGAGTTATTTTAACTTTCTTGACCCTGTCACGCGGGAATTTAAGAGGAAGGCAAGTAGACAAACAAAGTTTTGATTAACCAGTAGCTGAGATTTTAAAAATTCCTGAATAGAAAATATTTCCTGGAATTATTTAGGAAGAAACTAGTTTAATCGAAGTGGAGGAGGTCTTGTGACTAGTGGGCAAAAGGCCAGAGAAACAATAGACGCGAGTTCAAAATGATCGAGTATGACAAAGATAATGGAAAACATGTTTAACTCGAAGGAACACATACATGAGGCTCCACCTTAAAATCTATAGAACTGAACTCCAAATATGAGTATGAGGGCCAAATATTTTAACCATTTAAAACCATTTTCACTTATCTCATACGTAGACCACCAATTCAATGGCATCGCGATACAACTATAGTTCACCCTCAACCTCGAAGAGGTCCCCTTAAAATAAATGTCCTAAAACAACTGATCTTTATCCCAAAAAGATCTTTAGCACCTCAGAAGGTTAAAGAAGAAATAATAACGATAACTAGTAATGTGTAATTCTGATTAATTTAACCAGTGTTTCGAAATTATTGTTTTATTTAGGAACCGAACTTCTTACCTACATTTCTAATCAATGTCGAGAAAGATGTGCATCTATGATAAAGAAACAGTTGAAGATAATCGATTCCAAATGGCAAAAGACGGGTCTAAGGTCCGCAGTATAAATGCTACTTAGTCTAGAAAGCATGTAAAATTTATAGACAAAGGGTACACATGTAGATAAGTGTGTACCGTAGACTTAGAATAGTTAAAAAATAGCATGTAAAAAAAGCATGATACACTAACGTTAGAAAGTGGTAATTAACATCTACTGTAAGCGGACTGGCCTTGAGCGGACCTTAGGGTCTTTGCTGGTCCTTGTTTCTGAAGACAGCCCATACTTCCGCAAACAACCTTTTCATTAAGACCTTTTTCAAAATGGCGTAATGAATCCGGATCTCTTCTCCGAATAAGCTCTAGACGAGATTAAGTAATTGCATATAATTCTCTCACAATGGAAACTCACTATTCGCATTGGGAATCATGTGTTTATCTTTAATTTTTATCAAATTATCAACAAAAGGCTGATTAATTATCCATTCCGGCAGATTTGGAGCTTGCATTGGTTCAGATGTAAGGGTACTAAATTTAAATTATTTAACCTACACTTTGGCGGCAGCCCTATGTTTATCTCTCCCCCATTACTTAATGTGTTCAGTAAATATTGATCCTTCAAATTTATAATTTGATTACACTGATCATGATCAAATTGTTTATATTCATAGCACATCATAAATTGTGAATCCCTTAGTATTTTAAAATGTAACAAGCCCAAGATATTTTTAGGATCTTGGTAAAAATTTCAGAAAATTCTGTATCTCCTAATTTAATATATATATAAATAAAGTGAAAAGTGGTTCAGAATATGCATCCAAATTCGGATCCCCCCAAAATGCAATCATCTTCTACTTGGCCCAAGGTCCGCCCTTTTACAAAATTCGTCAATAAATCTTTCAGATATTTATGGACAAACCGGACAGAAAGACCAACGTACAAGGTGATTCCACAACGTTTGCCTTAGCTAAGGACCAAATATATCTGGCCCTCATAACAAGGTTGCCTTATTCTTTTCATCTATTAAGTTAAAAGGAAATTAATTTCCGATCTCAGTTTATATATCAAAAATGAAAAATCTTATGACTATGGAAATTTTTAATCATAAACATAACCTCAATTGCTTTTTAGAACCTCATTTCATCTGTCAACAAGCTTATAAATGCTCACTTCTAAAATTCTTTAGATTTTGATGCAAAACATCAATCCAACTCGTTTTCAACCTCTTCTTTTGATGTCAACCTAAGATCATCCAAATGGTTCAGTAGAAGGAGGAAAGTGAAGAGAATTTAGAGGATGAAGCGATATATTCCAAACAAGCTCCTCCAAGAGATCTTTGGGCATTCGAGCTGTTTGAGGACGGGCATTATAGTGATAGAGAATGACACCCCTTTTGTTCATTAAGGAGGGTCGCCTTTGGCCCAAAATTGCTTTCAAATGATGAAGTTGATTGCAGTAGAGGTTAGCATTAATTGTTAGAACCTGTCTAACAGTTCGTAATGGACAATTCCTTTATTATCTCACTATACACTTTTTTGGATGAAGTCCTCCTCTCGGTTGTTGTTTGGGAGTGCATGCGCAATATATAACCTTAAGCGTTAGAAGAGTAGGTTACCAAGCTTCTGCCTCTCAACTGTTGGCGTACTACCTGCTCGTGGTCCCCTTGCCTTTAACTGAAGGTAAGTCCAATGACCGAGTGCCGGGCTGCTCTTGCAGAGTGAGGGTCTTGGCGTCCTCTACCTCCCGAGTCTTTTTTCTGAAAAGTGAATTTTTGCAATGGTGCCATAGTCACACATCTGATCTTCCACCATTGCTTCATTTCTCTTTACTTAGGTTGATGTGAATCTGAGTATCTCTTTTCTATCTCTATTTCTCCAGTTCTTTTCCTTTTTCACTTCTTCCCCTCTGCTTCCTTTCATCCTTCCATGGTGAAGCTGCCCATCATGACCGTTGTCACAGCAACTCAGATCCTGATGGTAATCAAGTTATAAGGCTGGGTAATGGCAGTTATCCTAGTCGCCATGCGCTAGCAGGGAAGGTCTTTTGACCTATTGTGAGGTAACGCCCGTCTAAGCATGGCAGCCCCATGCCAGTAAGTTCCTCTCCTGTCCGTCACCGCTGCAGAGTATGAGCTAGCTCTTCTAGGCCAAAAGCCGAAAAGGTTGACGTTAAATTGATAGCTTACTGCACATAACCTGATTTCAACCATCCTATTCCTAACCCCCTATTGGACTCTTGCTTTCGATTGGCTGTTTCTAATTTGTTGTGGTGATATTCTTGTGAATCCTGGCCCTACTCTCTGCCACACTGGTCGAGTTCTTTACTCCAATGTAAGAGGCTACACAAGAATCTCAAAGACCTTACTGTCAGTCGGTCCTATGACATAATTATATGCGCAGAAACTTTGGTTTCCGACTATCGCCACAAATCTGAGCTAAAGATCCCTTCGTTCTGTCAGCCCCTGCTTATTTGCCATAACCCAAAAAATCGTCGGTGGGGAATGCAGTCTACATTCGTAATGGTTTCTCCGCTCATAGAAAAACCTATATAAATGTGGCTGCCATAAAGTAATGGCCTCGCGCATTTATACCAAAATCCACAACTTTTATATATTGGGCGCTTATCGCAACCCCGATTGCGATGATACCATATATGGTTGCCTATTAACAGCCATGGTCACCATCCAGTCTGATAATCGCAAAGCATTTTTTTGTTTTTGTTGGTGATTTTAATGCTCACCATCGTAAATGGCTTCAGTCTGCATCACCAAAAGATATTCACGGTCGTGTAGCATATGATTTTGCTAGTATTTCGGGCTGTTCACAGTTAGTGTCCGGCCCTACTCATCATGCTGGTAACTGTCTCGACTTAGTACTTGAGGATGTACCTGATATTGTTAAAGCAGAAATTAATGCACCCATAGGTACATCCGATCACTCGGCCATTCTTTGCAGTGCTGAGCCCATGTCCGCTTTCAATGAACAGATACTTAGTATTATTTCTCGCCGAGTCCCTGTTAAAAGGATCTCATACCGGTTCAATGATAAAGCCTGGTTTACAGTAGCCTCTGAAGAGGTCCCAAAATTCTCTTGTGTGTAACTGAGACCAGTGACGGTATGCTGCCTGCTTGGCATCCCAAGCAGTTTTGCAGTAGAATGCAAAACTGCTTGGGATGCCAAGCAGGCAGCATACCGTCACTGGTCTCAGTTACACACAAGAGAATTTTGGGACGAGTATGTTCTAGCAAGATTTCAAGCAGAGAGGATTTATCATGATGCGGAAACGGAATATCTCAGTTCTGCCAAGGATAAATTTTTAAGCGCCACTGATCCACATAAATGGTGGTCCACCCTTAAATTAGTGGTCTTTGGCTGAAGCTCATCACTTCCCCCACTGCTCTCTGAGAACAGTCAACTTATCCCGAGTCCAAAGGAAAAAGCTGATCTTTTGATGAAGCACTTTGACTCTAAACTTAGTAGACAGGAATTAATTTCCAATCAAGAAATGGTCATTATGCCTACTCTTTATAAAATTGCATTTCGGTCCAGAGAAGTGGAGAGGATACTCAATGCTCTCGATCCATATGATGGCACAGATCCCCTTAAGATGTTTCCTATGTTTTTCAGGGAAACTTCTGTTTTAATCGCAAAAAACTGAGGGCAGTATTTAGATGCCTCATGCGATCTAAATCGTTCCCCGAGTGCTGAAGGGTGCCTCACATTACGCCTATTCCTAAGGGAACTCCTTCCCCTGATCTCTCCAATTATCGTTCAATCTCTATTACACGAATACTTTCTGAAGTTTTTTGAGCACCTCGTTGCAGCTCGCCTATCCTGCTTTCTTAAGTGATCAGGTGTTCTCCGTTGTAAGTAATTTGCTTATCGAGAAACGCTTGGTACAACGGATGCACTTTTACGATCTCTCACAAGATCCAGTTAACACTAGACCAGGGGCATGAGGCCCGCATAATTCCACTGGATCTCTTAGGTGCTTTTGATAGAGTAAATCATAATGGCTTGCTGAATAAGCTAAGAGATATTGGTGTTTGCGGGCGGATTTTATCTATTTTAGAGCAATTCCTGGTGGGTCGCAACCAGAGGCTTTGTGTTGATGCCAGCTTCAGTGATTGACATTTTGTCCACTCTGGCGTTCCTCAGGGCAGTGTTCTTGGCCCTCTATTCTTCAATATTTACACTGCTGACCTCTTTAGCATCACAAAAAATATTATGTATGGTTATGCAGACGATGTAACTCTGCTTGCGACTATTGACTCCCCTCACTCTCGCAGCATTGCATCTAATTCCCTCAATGAAGATCTCCGATGCATTTCTATATGGTACCATACATGGAACATGAAGCTTAACATTGCTAAATCTAAATGTATGTTTATCTCACGATCTCGTAGCCCTTTTCCTCAGCTTGAACCTCTCGATGTTGATGGTTTAGCATTGAACGATGTGGACGAACTGGTCATTTTTGGCTTTAAATTTGATTCCACATTAACTTTTGAGTGACACATCAGATCTCTTGTGACTACTGCTTCGCAGAAATTGAGAATCATGAGAAAAGCCTATGCGACCTTCAATGATGCTTCCGTGTCAACCACTTGCTTCCGAAGCTTTATTCTTCCATCTTTGGAATAGTGTGCCCCTGTCTAGTCGTCTGCTGCAACCTCACACTTGCATCTTATTGATCAGCAATGTGTGCATGCTTTATAAGTTACAATCCAATCCGCATCACTCGCTGTATATTTCCTTGCCAAATTTGCTTTGTAGCAAGGAGAAACACTCTTTAGGCTTTGGCCAGGCATCCTCTTTGTTTTCAGTCTATCAGATGTCGTATTAGCTAGTTTCAGTTTCGCTTTCTGCCAAGTGTTGTCCATCTATGGAATTACTTGGATGAAGAGACTTGTGCATCGAATAGTTTAGATGCTTTCAAAAAAAAAACTATTAAGATCTTGTGTTCATCATGAGCCATTATCCTGTTATTTTGGTTTTTGTTGTTTTTTTCTTTTTGAATATTTTATATACAGTATATCTTGTTTTGTTTGAATGTTGCTATATACTGTTTTTTTATTTTTTTTATTTAATTTTATTACTCAGTTTAATTTAACTGAATCCATAGATGACTGGAAGCCTTGAGGTTTTTCTTCACCTATCTTTTCTTAGTTTGTTCTTCTATCCTACTTCCTTTTCTTCTTACCAGCGTTCCCTCTTCGACGTTGCATGTGTTCGGATTCCTAATTTCAATCTATAGTGCTTGCACTCTTCCCGTTCTACCCCTCTCATCTTGTGTTATCCACACACGGTGGCGTTTAACGTTATTAAAAAGGATCCACTCCTCATCACCAGTAACAAGCCTGCCTCACAAGATGGGGCCCGCGGGTGTTTTGAAAGCAAGGACTCACAACAAGCAATACGCTGCTTCAGATTCATCGTAGACAGTTCGCGGAAAACCCGTTTTCCAATCACAGGAACCTTTCCCATGCTTTTCAGTTGGCCATAGGTCAGTCTATTTGTTACGTTTAATTGGTCTGCAAGTTCCCTATAAGTTGGAGAAGGATTTTCTGTGACAGCAAATTCAAACTCTCCGGAAACAGATTCTTTGGTCGACATTCTTTTGTTTCGTCTCCTAGACTGAAATCTCCATTTAGAAACGGGAAAAAACACCTCCTGAAAATTCGTTTATTTACTGTGTTGACACCTTTATGAAACTTAGAGTGAAACCTGCCTAATGGGATCTTTAGATGGAAGGACATAGAGGTAAATACAGAAGAATATTGGGAATAATGTAGCAGAATGTGGACAAAGTGCGACCACTTGCCCTTCTGTACCCACGTGGTCCTTAGATCACCGCATGGAGCTTTGGAAGCATGGCTGAGCTAGAGCAAGGGTGCATCCTCCGCCATTATCACGCTCCAGTTGTATTTGCTTAGGGACCGATTCATCGTCTCCTATGGCCACTTTTCAGCCGCCAACTTTCCTGCCTTCCGTCATAAGATCGAAGTCCGTTGAAAATTCCAAGCCAACGTTATCACAATTCCCCCCTCCCTAAAGAAGTCGCTGACCTTTCCCAAAAATCGCACGTGTGTGTGGAAGGCCGCCAAAGCTACTAAAAGCCACCTCACCAGGTGGCTATATAATCCTTCTACTCAGTTTAGTAAATTCACTAGTAGACTTTCCACCTACTACGGCGAACGAGCTTAAGGGCTCTTGCCTCCCCCCATCGGCGAGTTCGATTCGAGGACGAAGGCTAAATCGACATCCGTGAACTCTGCCATAGTCAATCGGCGAGTATCTGACGAGGATTTCCAACTCCAAAGGCCATCTACGAGTGCTCCCTCATCTGAAGCGAGATGTAACCCGACTTCCCCCTTCGCATTCATCGTATCCCAATTGGCTTCTCTTCTGCAACGAACACGTAAGCAATTGTAACCGTTGTCACCTGCAGATTGATCTAGAATCTGGCTTACCCAATCGATCCATTCTTTGTGTGTGCGCCCCGTTTAAAATCCCCGTTTAAATCATCGACCTCAATCCAACCCCCTTAATCCCCTAATTAACCCACCTGTATCTCACGTGGACATTTAACTCCGGTTCCACGACCATTCCCTTTAAACCCAATATTTGTGTATATTTAAATATTATTTTGTTACTAGTAAAGATATATTTTAGTCATTGTCTTTCTTTTGCAATCCTAACGCTTACCAGCTACCTGTTAATCTTTGACCAACTTGCACTGTGAAATATTTGTTTTAAAAAGGACCCCGCAAAGTTAATAATAAACCATCTCCACTGGACTCATAAAAATTTCCCCATTCACTAACGGTCTTCAATCAACTTCAGCCCAAAGCCGCCAAAGTGCCTACGTAAATATATATATATATATATATATATATATATATATAGATATATATATAGAGAGAGAGAGGGAGGGAGAGAGAGAGAGAGAGAGAGAGAGAGAGAGAGAGAGAGAGTCTAGCCATTCCACGACAAATAATATTTTATAATCTGACAGAAAACGGTATGATTTACACATTGTATCATTCCCAAACGATAGCAGTAGGTACTACTTTAATATATACTATCTAAAACTTGATTCTAGAAAATCGTACATTACTTTCGTTCCAACCTGATACATTGGCTCCTGAATTAGGTGATTAAAATTTCTTACCATTACTGGCACTAATGAACAAAGATTGTCTTTAACCCTTCGATATATTCTAGTACCCCAATGCTGAGAATGACTCTATATACTATAAAGATGCAGATTCACTCTATGACGTTGCTGCCACGTCATAGGATAGTCTTTTTCATCGCTCAAGGGCTATAATCCCACCTTATTGACTCTGTCTAAACAAGTGATCATTCTTGTCCAAGGTAATTAGATATGCTCTTTCTACCAGCTTGCTTAGAAGCGTGTCTGTGTCATAGCCTACCACACTCGGAATTGATGTATTCCCTTATCGATCCTTTTCAATTATCTCTCCGTATTGGCTCATAGCTGATACTTAATGCTTTGTTTCGAATAAATGTTCATGGTTTCTCCCTATTAAGATAATTTGGGGGGAAAGAGGGTCATTTACCAGCTGAAACTAATTGCGTTGTAAGACCTTTTTTGTTTTATATAGAAAATCCTGCATTTAATAATATAGGGTCTTTCAATAAGGTCGCTTGATATTTAAATGTAAATAAAACAAGTTGTGTGTGATATATGCACTCAATTTTTTTTAAATTTGAAAGTACATTTTATGGCATTAAGTGTGGAATATGAGGTTGTCCAAATATCCGCCGCAGCTTCGCTTGGTGGAACGTATTCGGGAGGCCCAATTTTTGATGAATTGGTCGCATAAATCTGGCTGAATTTGCTGGATGTTTTTCGTTATGTTGACTTTGAGGACATTAACTGTTTTCGGATTATTCGCATAGACCTTCGATTTAAGGTAGCCCCAAAGGAAATAGTCTAATGGCGTTAAATCGCATGATATCGGTGGCCAGTTGACGTCACCGCCGCGCAAGTTGACCCTGCGCTGAAATCGCTGGTGCAAAATGTCTATCGTGGCGTGCGCAGTGTGTCACGTAGCGCTGTACTGTTGGAACCACATGTCGTCAGTATCCATATAATCCAGTTGAGGCCACAAGAAGTTGCTTATTATCGATCTGTAGGTCTCGCCGTCGACGGTTATGGCAATCCCATCTTCGTTCTCAAAAAAATACGCACCGATGATTCCGTTAGACGAGAATCTGCACCAAACAGTGACTTTGTTGGGATGCAATTGGTGCTGGTGTATCTCTTGTCGATTGTTTTCGTCCCAAATCCGACAATTTTGCTTGTTCACAAATCTATTCATCCAAAAATGGGCCTCGTCGCTGAAGATGATTTTGGGGGGGAAAATTTGGGGCAACTTCCAACTGCTCTAGAGCCCAATCAGTGACACACGGCGTTGTCTATGGTCGTTTACCTTAAGTTCCTGGGTAAGTTGGATTTTGTACGGGTGCAGACCCAAGTCCGTACGCATAATTCGCCAAACTGAAGTCGCAGAAAGGCCAAGTTCTTGTGAACGACGAGAAATTGACTGCCTCGGATTTTCCCGTATACTCTCATTTACGGCAGCGATGTTTTTAGCAGACTTGCGTTTCGGTGACGTACGGGTGTTGGCTGATTGTTGATCAACCCTTTTGCCTCGAAGTTGGCTACCAAGCGTCGAACAGTGGACTCGGCAGGACGATGGTGGCGAGGATCGAAATCACGTAATGCGCGGAACGTTTTTCGAACGGAGCACTGATTTTGATAACAACATTTGATTACTTGCACACTCAATTCAACGCTATAACCTTCTATCGTGAGCAGTTTACAGTGAGGTTGCCAGATGTCGCTTTAAAAACATGGCCACTATCGCCTGACAAAGCTCGAGCGTCCTTGTTGAAAGACCCTTTATAACCGAATTTGATGAACTGCGCTTCAACCAGAAGTATGTTCTCCTCTGATCCAGAGTAAACATGATTACGGTGTACAATCGTTGAACAGATCTCTTCTTATTGTAATTCATGGGCCAATTCATGAATAATGGTACAGTTCTCGAGTTTGGAGAATTAATATAGATGTAAATGCGTTAAAAAAAATAAAGCTTTGTATTTGCATCTATAGGCTGAAGGAAAATATTTAGTAAGAGGTATTTTTACTAAAAGCTTTTTGCTTTTATTATTATACCAATATCAATTCTGCTATTATAAATATAGAGTTAAGGCAGTATATTTTTTTTATTACGTCTATCAACGTAACAGAACAGAATCGACCTTACTAGTTGAAATAGTTATTCTCTTGAGACGTTATCTTTACCTACCATAGGAAGATGGTGGTAGGTTGACTTTAGTTGTTCAATTCTAATAACAGATTATTTCTGCTTTCCTGGAGAAGTAGTGGTTTGTTTGATTGTAGCTGTTCCTGATCGATTAATCTATGTTATCGGATTCGGCTGCCATCGGCGGTCACATTAACAAGTTCTTTTCCATTCTACTCAAAATTTCAAAGTACTATTATTTTCTGTTAACAATAAGTCTTTTTTAGTTAATGTACTTGTCAGTGGCTGACAACTCTTCTTTCACCTGATTTTGGGGGAGGAGTGATGATACCTCGAATGAAAGATAACATCAATGTTGTACTTTAATATTACAACTTTCATCTGGTACATTAAATACTATTCAAAAGTCTTTGATTTCTCTTTAAACTGCAAATATATGTTTTAAGGGATGTCCATAATAAGTAATTATTCTCCTGGACAAATTTCCCCTAAGGAATAGATTGATAATTTTGGTAATCTTGTAATCAATCATATAACTCATTTTTCTAAAATCATCTTGCAATGCAAATAGTTTTTGAAAATATTTTTCTAGCGTTATTATTAGCATCAATCTTGTTAGCTTTCTTCTCCTTATCTTATTCAGTAATTTATTTTATTTACTAGAGTACTTGGTTTTCGAATAGCACTCTAAGTTTTAATTATTTAGCAGTGTTACATTGCCTTTGCATTTTGATCACACTGTGTCTGATGACATTTGTAAAAAAGAGTTTCATAAAGTCCATTCCTTCTTGAATGTTAGACACTCCTCTTCAGCTTTCTCTTTTTAGAAGCACTCATTTTGATTAGAAAATTATGGGTTGCTAAACAACACATTGGTAAAAATCAGCAAAACTCAATAGCGTCTTCTCTCTTATGTTAAAAGCAAAGAGAAGAATGCGAGAAATAAAGGGTCCATAATGGGTTTCTCGGGTAAAGGTTAACTGACCTCTCTTTGTTTAATCCAAAATAACATTTCTTATAGATATCCTTAATTAAAGTATTCCCAATGCCAACTCAGGTGTTAATAAACAAGTCGTGCTGTTATGGAAGGGGAAAGGGTAACTCCTACATAATAATGATTGTTTCTAAGATAAAAGATATCCGCAACTACATGCAATGACGACCACAAAAACTTGGTGTGCCAAATTTGGCCCGCGAACATTTTACTAACCTTTACCGGAAACCAAGATTTCTTATCCAATTTGGGATATATTTGCATCGGTATCAGAGAAATATAGCTCATTTTGCTCATTTAGATAAAGTTTTCTATTTTTTGTTACAACTGACTTAGAGAGTTATACATGAATTAATTTACACCGTGGAGTTCGCTGTAAAGTATTTGCATCTATAAGACACTCGATCTGTTCCTGCGTCCACACCGTTTTTCGCTGGCTTTTATGTAATGGTATGGCGCTGCATGTCAAGTTTGAAGGTGGGTCGTTTGTAATGGCATTATCAATTCAAATAGGTACCAAGCTGTTCTGTGAGATTACATGCTGTTTTCAGTCCAAGATCTTTCTGGAAATGCCCAGAAAGGGATTTTACAGTAAAAAAATGCCTCATGTCAAAAGTGTGCCTCTACCATAGTTATACTGGAGCAACAATATCACAGTGATAGACTGGAAACCTCAGGCTCCAGATATGAATCCACTGGAAAACCTCTGGCAGGAACTGACAGAGACTGTGAGACGTCGTTAACCAGTTTCCATTGAACAAGTGAAGGCAGTTCTCACCACGAAGTGATCCAATACCACATCCACTGAGGTGTCACACGCTCGTAGACAGCATCCCTCGAAGAATAAGTGTTCTCATCACTGCTAAGGGATTCTCGACAGCCAACTGAACTTCCTATATCAGTTTAGTGTTGCTGTAATTTTTACAAGGCTTCATATGCTTATCTGCTATATGTTGCTCATGTCATATGTTTTGGAAAATTTTGTATTTTATTCATTCTTGTTAAGTATTTTGGACATACGAGTATAAAACATATTACAATTTATTCCCCTTCTATTTCCTTATTATATTCATATTGATATGCAAATAAAAATTTAGGACCTAGCATTTCTCTAATTTCCAAAATTTTAGAGGTATCCGAAATCTTCCAGTGATCCAACTCATACACGACCGAGTATTTCGTTGCTGGAACTCCTTTAGTTATCCTTAGAGCATCGGTTTGTCTCTTAAATTAATATAGGTGATTTTCTAAGCTAAAACCAATGAAGAAATTTTCAGAAGAAAATTTGTTAAGATATCTCTGAAGAAAATGGTGAAGATAGAAAAAGTGAAAATCTGTGAAAAATATATAGTCACAAATCTTGCAGACATTGGGGAGCTGCAAGGCTCTTAACCCTACTGTCGAAGAAAGAGAGATCGAACAAGACTTTGTTTGAAGGAGTCGTGTGAAACGAGAGTTATCAAGTTATCGGGAAGAACAATACTCTATGCCCGTTGGCAAACTTCCGGCGAGATTAGCCAAGAAATTCTTCGGTTCATTTAGACCATCAAAACCCCGCGCCGAGCTATAAACGCCGAGGCGGTAAGGCAGTCCTTAATTGCTTCTGTTAGCAAATATAGAAGTTCCGGCGAACGCCTATATATTCCCCGTCACAAAATTAATCGTGAAAGTATTCCGTCAAAATCCGCCCAAGGAAGAATCCCGAAGACGTACTCCCCCGCCCCCCTCTTGGGAGAAGACCCCAGGCCGTGGTGGTGAGCTGTCTCTAGGATGTTCACGAGTGAGCCAAGCCCTGAAATTACAGAAGGTATTCGGCGGCCTTTTTTAAGACGTCTGTGGAATCATCCACTGACGGCGCATATCCTCGAGCGATAGAACACGGCACCATACCGGCTCGCAGCTAAGATATTATTTTGGAACGACGACGTCAGTATCTAAGGACCCGTCCAGAAGAAGCACACAGCCTCAGCCCTACGAGAGTTTTCCCCCTTGAGCGTCTAAGGAGAATCGTCCCCTTTTGACTGTCTACTTGGAGAATCTTCCCCGTGTGTCTATTGTGGTAACTCACAAAAAATAGTAAGATATTTACACCTTTCCTTTACTCATCGAGGCGTTGCGACGCCCACCGACTAAGGCTCGTTAAATAGTCTCTTCCCGAGTCATCTTGGGTAACTAAAGTGAATTATTGTGCGCCTAAGGTTAGGATTCCATTCATAGTTTCTTCCTAAACCCTATCGGGTTAGTACTCGGAGTATTAATCCCTTGCAGCATGAGAAATTATTGATAATTTTCCCATTGCTGAATTAATTAATAACTAGAGAGTGTAATTATTTGTATTATATGTTTTGTTGTGTAATTAAAGATTATTTTAGCAATTCTTGTTTAAGTCCCTCCAACCATCAAAGCCAAATTAAATAAGACCAATCTCGGCCAACCATATTTAAAGGATTCGAATAACAAAAACGCCGCGCACTCAATGAAATTCAATTCCAATTATTATTTTGGGCTGTCGTAGTCCTTTCCCTAACAAACGAAGGAATCAAGAATTAGGCGATAACTGCCTAATTCTACGACACCTACATATGTCAGCTAGGTAATGCTTGGCCATGCTAAACCTGGCACCCACACGAATGATGTGTAGTCATTTTGAAACCTTTCACATACAATACTTATATAGTCATTGCGTTCGACGAATATTTTTTATGATATTTAGGGTGTTTTTGTAGCATATCATAATGTTTGTGCCTTTTTAAAAGCTCTTCCGCTTTAACGCAATTTATCACCAGCTATTTTAAATTCACTGCCGCAATAATATCCATGAATGGTTGTCCAGCTCTTTGAAATATGCATTATGTAACAAAGTTTGGAGATACTACAAAACTCTTCCTCAATCTTTAACATAAAAGAGTTTCAAGTTACCATTAAAGAAGTTCGTCGACTTTCCAAAAGAGGAGGAGGCAAGTTAAGTTACTTTCTCGCTTTAATGGAGTTTACATGAAGCCATACCGAACAATCGTCCCTTTCTTTCCACCACCTGTTATCGTCCAGGTATTTTTTGAACATGGAGGAAGATGTTTATTCATTCTGTATTAATGATAAATGCCGTATCAGTGGTTGATTGTTTCTAAAAGTCTTAAAAAACAGAAGCGAAATAACGCAAAACTACCCATAATAATTCAACGATGTTCTATTACTCAAACTATAAAGAAAACCACGACACTACCCGTAGGTCAGAGGAAGGAGCAATACGTAAATTTGTTCTATTTTTGCCAAGATACAGACTTACGAAAACTTTTAGAGGACGCGAAGTCCTTTGAAAGATGAATTTGGTATTTTATAGTCCGACAAAAAAGCATAGAAGCTATTTTAATTTATTATTTTACTTCAGTAATCACTACAGATGATTGAGGTAGTATCTCAAAATTCCAGTTACAATGCACTTCAACAAGATACAGTCGGATTAAAGATAACTTTAGGAAGAAAAACGTTGTGTTAAACATTGATACAATAAACTTAATCAATTCCCAGGGACAAGTAAGGAATAGTGGTGTTCTGAAGCAGTTTAAAATAGTTATTGAAACAATCAATTAAGTAAAAGTACATTGTAAAGGGCAGTCATTCCTACTGACAGAAATTTACCAATTTCAATTTTCGTTTTCAGAAAGGGAGTAGATTGGATAAATATTACTGATAGTATGCTAAACTATCCGCAGGACTTACCAGTTGCCACGGTAAACTTGAGAGCTGAGATCAAAAGAGGAGAAGTCGTTCGCGCGGAGGCTTAGGGTCAATGAATCAGCAACAGTGTCACACTGACAAAGAGTCCTGGTTTAGAGGATTTTCTGTGAGTCACCAAGACGTAAACGAGTTGGTCAAAGACTCGTATTGATTCTGAATTAAGAGTAAGACGGTTCTTGATGTCAACCACGAGAGATAAATATTTCATAAACTCGCACCGAGGGTTGAGAAACGGAATGCTGGCTGGAGAGAAGATGTGATGAACTAGTTGTGTTTGTCTTGGGTAGATGCTAAGAATATTGATGACGTCGATCCACTTTCTACTAAAAAGATTGATTATATATCATAATGTCCATCGAAACAGATAGTTGCCATGCCAAGCAAAGGCATCTCAAAAGACAAACGGCAGGCATCGGGTCTTATGGTGGACAATAGTGCGGCGGCACGCAATTACGAACATTGTCTCCGAATTATCGTTTATACCACCATATCAGCTGCTTGTTTTGAGAATTGTTCGTTGTTTGGGGATAGCCCGTAGGGAAAACGAATCCCGGCAACGGAAACGGTGGCTCGTGATCCTTCATCTTGAGTTTAAGATGTGGCTTAGCTTCTTGGATGCAAGGATAATGTCTATCATTTTAACTTCCAATCTTTTATATATTGGTATGACGCGAGGACTATTTTGGGGACTCTTAACCTCTGGGAATGTGCTGATGTCCCGAAATGCAGTTGATGATGCATTGGCGAAGAGGGGATGGATGTGTGGACTCACTCGTCAGCAGATGGGTTACTGCGTGCGCCAGCGAGTTAAGGAATTGCACATCCACGATAGTCTCTAATATATGTATAGTTTCTAGTAGCAGGCAAGTGAGAAAGGCTTATTGAGATGCCTGTGGAAAGTCAGTCTTGCTGCCTGTGCAGTTGTCGCAATAGGATGGATGGTTTTGTCTGGATAAGATGATGTTGCGCGTTCATTTTTTCCAATTTTGCTGATGAAAGATGGGGACTGATCATTTAAGATAAGGAATTCGATCATTTTGTGTATCCCGTTCGCTTATGTCCCCTCTTATAGGACAACAATAAAGTCCACATTAATTACATAGGCCAAACATAGAAAGTAACCTTAAGAAAAAGAAAAATATTCCACCTGTATTCGACTTTACTAAACGGGCTTCATTCAGGAAATTACATCCTTTTAAATAATATCGATATTAATTTATTTTGCACTGTATCTAGAATTGCGAACAACACAAATTTTGATAAAATTATAACTAATAATGTGACTGAATCTTCAATTACTAATTATGTAGCACAAACAGAGATTACTGATCACATTTGGTTCGCCATAATTTTCAACGAATTTCACTTCAATAATGAAATTACAGCAAAGTTTGTGTGCGCAAAATAACGAATCTAAGAGTAAATTTTAAGACGAACTGGCTTACAAAAACAATACTTATTACAGTAGAGTATGTGGAGAATCTCTATGAAATATTTTAGACCTACATATGATGTGTGCTTTACTAATTTAATTATGGATTTAATTTGCACAATTCTCATAATCTGAAATGTAGAATTGAGGAGGTAAAATCACCAGTTCTCGGGTTGAAATGAAGCGGTCACCAGTTTTGGGGTAAAGTTTATGGGGGTGACCAATTTATAGTGAAGGTGAATTAAATTAATGATCTCCAATGATGAATTAGCTGACTCCAAAGATGAATTCTTCACAGTGTTCTTATTTTTCGCTGATCTTACCGAATGTTTAGGGTAATCGAGGTAAAGAAGGACGTTGCAAAAATATATATTTTATTCTAATATTGGCCTATAACGGGGCAAGCGGCACGTCACGAAGTTATTTTGCCGGTGACTAGCAGTCTATATATACTCAACGCGAAGTATTCAAATCTGGAGTAACAAGAGTTGTTGAAGTTAAAAGGGGTTCCGTAAACGCTAATACGGCTATGAAAATACTTAATGACAATTATAATGCTTAATTCTTAACTCTCATTCCTCTCATTGCTCGCCTATATATACAGTTTCATTTTTCAGGGGCCCGTGGCCTAGATTCGACTCCAGGGCAAATATGTCGTCGGAGCTCATTAGTTCCACCCATAAGGGCGGAATTTTGAACGTCTGTGTATCACAATTTGCCTACATCTTCCAGCTAATCTAGCTATTCTGTCACCCGATTTTACAGAACCGTGTTATAATTTCCTTTGGTTGGAGTTTGTGTTTACTCAGGTGTTCCGTAGACTTCCGTTTTCTGATAATTTTAGCCCGAGACGTGAACTGTTTATTTATTTGTTTCTTCTTGTTGACTTAAGTATCTTGACCTTTTATCCCTTTTCTTGCGTTCGCCCTTTTTGTATTTCCCGCGCGTTAGGATTTAATGAGGCCACCGCGCGTCCATTTTGTGGAGTTTCTTGCTGGGCCTATTGAATCCTACAATTTGGTGTCAGTAGCCTACCTATTACATAAACCGATCCCTACAGAATCACGCAAAGGAAGTTGATCTCATGATAGATACCGTTTATTTATATATTTCAGATGCTTTTCTGATATGCGTTCTACCGACTCGTTTGAGGTGCTCTAAACACCATTTCACAGAGAGAATGTTATTAGTTTACGAAAACAATTGTTAGTTTTGAAACTTAGGGGATAATTAAATGATTTTCGTTTATATATGTATATATAATGTTTTAACGATTTGTGCTCCTCTTTTTTTTAATTAACCCTTAAAGTTAAAAACTAACAGCCATTTTTCTCAAATGCTCAATAGAACTTCAAATTTAAGATAAATTGCATATTATAACATCAAATATGTTACACCTCATATGTCAGTAGACCGCATGTTATAACAGCACCCATCTGTCCAGCTAACCTAGCTGAGAATTTCTTTCTGGTAAGTTTGCTTTATGGGAATAGAGTTATCGTCTTTTAAGGTGATAACTGGTGTAATCTTTCTAATAAATATTTCTTTTACCATCACAACAACCTCCCCATTTTCCTTCTTCAAATCGCTTGTGATGCTTAGAGTTCTTCGATTTTCTTTCTATAAATCACCAAACAACCTTCGCATCATCCTTTAGCATAAGAAGTATCTCAACTTAAAGGACCCTGAAAACACAAAGGTTTCTCCATCACAATCTCCTCTCAATTACGAACACATCTCATCTCAAGATCTGCCTCTCTCTACGCTCATTTTCTTAACTTCTCATACCTGAGAAACTAGTCCTCGTTGGTCTAGCAGGAGCATGTTTCATGGATAGTGCAACTACTCTTTCTGCAGCTATAGACTCTCATCTTTATTCTTCCGTTAACGTTTTGAGAGCGTGAAAATTGAGCTGCATTAATTAGGGAACCTTAGATCTTTGATTTCCATCAACTCTCCAACACTTTCGAAGTTATATTCGCCATTTGACTACAACTCTTAAAAGTTAAATTATTTATCGCCCACCCTTTCACCCTTCCAACAGCTTCCTCGATGATTTAGTTGAATTTCTTAGTCTGGCATTCTCTAACCGTCTCGCAATCACACTTGGTATTACGATTTTAACATTCTTATAATATTTCTAGATATCTTTAAAACAGAATTTGTTTCTCGATTTGTCTTATTCCGTACCCAGACAGATGGAAATTGACTTGACTTGGACGGTTTTACCTTCCCATTCCATACCCTCTTCATAATCGAATCTCCATTTCGTCATCCAGTTCTGTTTGTTTCTCCCATTTTCATATAACTCTCGTATTCACTCTACTCTAAAGACTTGTCATCATTGGCTCTCATCCATTGGCCAGGACCTGTTGAACAGGGACCTTGCTTTCCTCTTTCAGTCGTTAGGTTTCACCATTCCCAGTATTGACTTCAACTAGTTCCTCCGCTCTTTTAACCTGATCCTCTTTTCCTTTCTCGATGTCTATACCACTTGGCCTTCTCCTTTTGCCTATCATTTATTTGCACACAGCTGTCCTTTATCTTTCCAGCGCTATTTTGAATGCAAAAAAATAAGACGAGACTGTAAGAGGTGCCTACGTGCTGCCTGTCCTCATGTTACGGAGAAAGCAACATTTTGCCTCGTCTACTCATTTGTTGTTCACTCCTACAACACTCTTCTTTAGTCTTACCGTGAAGCCTACACCCGATGTATCCATTCTAATAACAGAAACAATACACATGGGGACTGGTCAAATTACTTGGACCTTTTTCTTGAACTGTGAAGCCCCAGTTTCTCCACGCCGTGACCCCTACCAAATTCTCTCCATTCTTTTCTGGCAAGAGGTCATATTATTTGGGGAATCCTTTTGCCTCTTTTTTTTGCCGCCAAGATATCCCTGCGTCCACTTCTATACGAACTCTAGTTGCTTACTCCAATGTCGCCGAGGAATTATAATTCTTCTCTTTGCCAATATCCTGCTTGAACCAAGACTATTTCCTCCTAACTCATATCTGGAGGATTGTGTGCCCTCACTACTGTTCTCTTCCACCACTGGAGAGTTTGTAGACGTGTGAGTCAATGCTAGATATCTTAGTGTGGAGGAGGGTTCCAGGTTTGTGTGGGTTTGGCAATCCATATATCCGAAGGGAGGATGGGTTAATTGGTTTAAACCGATGAAGATCAGGATTTGTTCTTTTTTATAATAAGTGATAAAGCAGTTAAAGCAAGTTAATATATTAATGAAGTCGTCAGTTTTGATTTGATCAGGCGTGATTTTGAAATGCGCGAATACCCTATTCTCTCGCCTTCGCAGCCATATTTGTTACACGGAATATTACTTTGAAAACATAGAAGTATTCTGTATTGTTTGCTTGTTTGGTGAATTTAATTATTTGTTTTACCTTTCCCCATGGCTGTTCTCTCTCTATCTCTTCCTTAATCTCGTTCGCGTTGTGGTCTCCTATCCAGGGGTCAATTTGACGGCAGTATACGGTTTTTTGGGCCACTATTTGGGGGGAGGGCACTTTAGCCTCCGATCCAATCCTTGTAAGTTCTTCTATGGCTTTTTCCGAAAGGATTTTGTCCATATCTCTATTATTTTGGCAGATTGCGATGTAGGAGTTTGTGTATTCTAGTAGCCTAACTAGCACTACACCAAGTTCCTCGTAGATTATCCGAAATGCATTGGTCTTGTCGGGTTCTTGCGCGCCCTTCTGGACGCACAAAGGGACCCGTTTAGTGGTGTCCATCTTCTTACTATCCGGTTCATATCTTTTTCTTCATCAGCTAAGAGAATGAAAAAAGTAGGTAGATATATTTGCTGTTCTATCCGTTTATACTGATCGGCTTATTCAGCTGGCGAGTCGGTATTCCCTACCTACCTACCTAGACCCTAGTCCTAGCAGTGTTTACTCCACCTGACTTGTGTCCGCCGCTCACACGGGATCTAACCCGTCTCGGGCTAAGCTTCAGCCTGCGCCGAGTTAGCCGCCTGGTTCAGATATGGCTCCGGCACAAGTAGGTATCTAAGGAGACTTCAAGCTTCCCTACCTGACTTGCCCTAAAGAGGGTGGATAGGAAAGTGAGAGTGCGTCTTTGTGAAGAGTCCAGTGATCGTCTCGTCTGACAGTTAAAGGTCTCTTTTGTATCTTCTTTCTTGAATTAGCAACGATGCAAAAACGATGAATTTCACCTATCAAAGTTGAAGGTATCGATTGCGTAAGGTTCTTGTTAAGTAAGAGAAATTTTTTCGCTATCTGGCTTCTTTTACACAAAAATACACCTATATTGATAGTTACTTCATCTACACATAACACTACAACAATTCAACCAATCAGGAATGATATACATTTAATAGTCATTCTTACGTTAATTTTTGGAATAACATGATGATGATGTTCTCAGTTTTTTGCAGAGAGATGGTATAGTGAAAGATATAGTGGGTGAAAAAATTAAAGATAAGTGGGGGTGGATTTTGCCCTAGTAGGGAGGGCATTACTTTATTTTTATTCTATTTCATTTTTCCTTTATTTGTGTTGTTATTTTGTGTTTTTTAATGTCTATTTGTATCTACATGTGTTTGTAATGTTCTTCTTATTGTATTTTGTTTCTTCTTCTCTGTCTTTTGACTTTTAGTGTAGTAGTGTTGTTTGTAGCATTCAAGCCTTTTATAGCTTTTCTTGCCGACAATGCTATTTTAGTGTTGTCTGTAGTCTCATTTTTCGTGAGTAAATGTATGGGACTAGATGTGATGTGTTGTGATGCTTTTTATGTGTATATTGGAGTGATATTATTTCGTGAACAGAGTTTTGTGCTCGGGAACTGGCTTCTGCGTGAGGCTTTCGCCCGTAGCCACGCGGTTATATTGAACCTGCCGCCTGCTCCCTGCCGTTCTGGAATGATATCATCCGTTAGAGTGGACCAGATCTTCTTGCCCAGTTTCTGGGTGACGACATTGATGGGCTCCAAGCATTTCCTCCGATGCAGGACGCTTTGCCTGATTCGGTCACGCCTTCTTACTTTGTTGATAAGCAGAGAGGCGGTGTTCTGGATACGTTGGAGCCTTTTCATCGAGGTTTTATTAGCCGCTTGGGACACCACTGCGGGGTAGATCAGCATAGCCCGGACATACATCATATATAATTTCCTGATGTTAGCCGAGCTAAGATCTCTAAACCTGTAGAGCTTGGAGATTTCTCTCTTCGCCAGGTTTCGCCTCTCCGTGTGGTGTCTCGAGTATCCATGGTCGGAGATTTTAAGGCCCAGGACGGTGCCTTCGGCGGAGTAGCCGTACCTCCTCCCATCTATGATGATGGGCCATGTCAACTTGCGGTTCAACGGGACAATTTTGAACTTGTCCCTGTTGGTCCTGATTTTCTATCGTCGCTCGAATCGGCTGATGTTGTTGATTTTCGCTATAGTGCGGGCCACCTGCGCCCTTGCTTTCCTTTTTCCGGGCACGGGACAATTCGTGTGACGTCATCTGAGTATTGCAGATACATCGTGTCCCTGTGTACCAGAGTTGGGAGGTCGATGGTGAAGACCAAGTAAAGCAGAGGACTCAGGCAGCTTCCCTGAGGGACGCCCGACTTCAATTCGAATTCAGAGCCTCTGTGCCCTTCAATCATGAGACACGCCCTTCTGTCCATGATGAAGTCACAGAGGATCCTTTCCAGGATTGGGTCTAGCTGGAGGTTCAGGATCTTGTATTGAAGTCCTTCCAGCCAGACTTTATCGAAGGCCTTTTGCACGTTCCTCAAAAACAATGTCTACATAGAACCTGTTTGCTTGGGCGTATGCTACTTTCTCAGTTAGGAGCGCCAGGGCGGTGTCTGTGCCCCTTTTTTCGGAACCCGTGTTGTTGTGGGTTGTGCGCTTCTAACTCACTCAGTTGAGCTTGTAGCCTATTCGCTAAAATCTTTTCAAAGATTTTACCCTGCATCTCAAGAAGAGAGACCAGGCGATAGCTTGCCACCTGGTCTGGGGGCTTGTTCCCCTTTGGGATAAAGATGATTTTGGCCATCTTGTTTCCATCCGGGAAGTAGCCTGTATTCAGGGCGGCATTCATCGTGTTTGCCAATCCCTGAATAATTTGCCTTGGGGGCATTTACGAGGTTATTTTTCGTAATCTCAGACCAGCCTGGAGCCCTCTGCTTGAAGGACCTTATGGTGTTCAAGGTCTCATCTACAATTATCGGGCATCCTTGGTCAGCCGTCACTCTTTCCTGTGATACTTGCGGATGGGGGTGGGTTCTATGTATCATTGTGCCGAGGTCGTCGAGCAGTTGGTCTTCGAAGTCCTGTTCGAAGTCGTCGTTCTCCTCCGGTGATATAGCGAAAATCGTTTGCCAGTACGATCTAAATCTTCTTTCGAGGGACTCTGGGTCCTCTATGATGTTGTCTCCTTTCTTAATTTGGGTTCTGGGCCTGATAGGTAATCCCCTAATTCTCCGGATGTTATTCCAGAATTTTACGGGATCACTCTCCCTGTTTAGTCTCCCAATGATGTCATTCCATATCGTTCTTTGTTTTTCTATTATGATGTCTTTCATTTCCATGCCTAGATGCCTCATTCTGGCCGTCCTTTCCCTATTGGTACCTGTCCTTCCGATCTCATCATTGGTTGCTCTATGTTCTCGGGCGATTTTTCTCATCTCGTCCGTCCACTCAGGTTGTGGGAGCATTTTATAGGAGATTCTGAGAACACATCTCTCGTCGGCTTGAATGAGGAGATCGGTGATCTTGTTGATCTACTCATCAATTTCTTTGAGATTAGCGTCTCCCAGATCAGTTGGTTGATTGATATGTACTGAGTATCTCTCTATATAGCTTCCAGTCAGCTTTCGAGTAACTTTTCCTAAGTGTAACAGGCTTGAGTATTGGCGCTAGCAAGATGGTAGTGAGAATCGGGATGTGATCGCTCGGAACCACTGGTCCGGGCTCATTGACAATGTTGAAGGGGAAGTTTTTGGATGTCAACACAATGTCCGGCTTTGTTGCCGAACGTTGTGTTATGAAGGTCGGGAAATCTGGCCCGGCCCTCTGGAGTCTGTCTCTTACAAGTAGCATCTCCAGGTTTCTTCCCCTTTGATCGGTGCTTCCGTAGCCTGATGCACGGCATCTGGCATTAAGAACACGGCCAAGCAATGTCAAATTCCCCTGCCTGAAGAGGTTGTAAAAGTTAGGGATCGGCAGGTAATCTCCTCGCGGTTGTTGATAAGCCGCCTCTACGGTCAGGTCTCCAACTAGGGTAGGTATTGCTACTGCCACAAATGATTCATCTAGACCTGGAAGTGTTTTGTATGTTAGGTTGTTTCAGATCGCGATGACACGGCAGAGAACCGTTCTTGTGTATGGTTTTTGCTAATGATTGTGTAATTGGGTATTTTTATGTTGTTCATGTTTGTGTTGACGCCGTGTTCTGTGATGAGGATTAGGTTGGGATCCACTTTACGAAAAATGTTTCCGTAAGGAATGTGTTTCCCTACCCATCCGTTGACGTTAATTGTTAAAATATTTAGTGTGTTGTTGGTGTTCTCCATGTTTATGTTCTGTTGTGTATGTGTGTGTTGGTTTGTCCCGATTAGTGGTTTTCGCTGTGTGTGTTTCTCCCGTTCCGAATTCTCTTGAACTCTGCTTCGCTTACGGCGAGGCAGGAGTCCCTGTATATTTTAATCCTGGCCTCCATGAGCGCCGCTACTACCAGCGCTTCACGGTCTGGGGAATCATAGGACCATTTCAGTAGTCCCGTCTTTACTCCTTCAATGATTTCCCCCACCTTGGGGCTTTTAGGAAAGGAAGTTTCTTCCGTTCTGAAGAATTTGATGTTGAGTTCTTCTCCATCAAATTCCCTTACTTTCTTTAGATTCCTACTTCTGCTCCTCTTATTAATGGGTTGAGAGATCTCCCGTTCGTTCTCGGATGACGAGGCCGAGCATAGGAGATTACCTTCTGCCTGTTGAGACGTCTGGCTGCTCTCTTAGCACTCTCTTTCCTCTTCTTCATCGCAGCTAGTCTTGGGTCCTTGTTAGAGGATCTCTGTGGGGTGAGCTTCTTCTCCATTTCTTTGGTGCTACCCTCTCTCTCCTCGGTCTCCCGTGGGAAGTGGGTCACGGGCGCCTCTCTTTGTGTCCCGATCTGTACTTGTAGGACATCCCCTGAAGGGAGGTTCTCCAGAACCACATTTCAGCGAGACCATTTTTTTTCAACATATTCTTGACCTCTCTGGCGAAGCAGCCTGGGCTGGTCAGATTTCTTACGTGCGCATAGAGGATACACGTAAGTATTTTCGTGGCGTCTTTGTCGTTCTTATCCACCTTGATGTAAGTTCTTGGGGCCTGGCTGTTCGAGGCGCTTGCTGAGGGGGTGGTTTTTGCCGCTTGGGCATATGAGGTGTTTGCCCTCCTCGTACCTTCCGCCCTCTTTGCTTCAGTCTTTTTCCTGATAATGTCTTTCTTCTTCGGGCATGACATCGCCATTAACCCATGCCTTTGGCCACAGTTTGGACACTTTTCCTCCTTGGCCTGACATTCGCGCCAGCCGTGTCCTTTTCGGCTGCACCCAGAATAGGTTACCTCCTGCTCTTTGCACTCTTCGGTCGTGTGATGCTCCAGGCGATAGCATCTAAAGCAGATCTGCACGGGGATGTACTCCTCGCGTTCGATCTGCTCCCCACTGATTTTGGCGTTGAAGAGAAGTAAACCTCTCTCTTTTGCCTTCGACGCCATTTCCGTGTCTGTGAAGACAACCTTGAAGATGTGGGAGTATTCCCAGTTGTCCCTTTTGTTACGGAACTTTATGACCTCGGCCACTTTTGCCCACTTCTGGTTCTTCTCTACTTTCTCCTTTATTTCGTCCTTTGTGTGCTGGCCAACCCATGGGTCCAGCCTTCTGCACACGACGCTCCTGTGCGCCTGTATTTGGGGAGGCGTGGTAGGTTGGAGGTTTATCTCCATTAGATGCCTTACCCCTTCTTATTTAGTAAGCGCCTCAATGTCTTTCTCTTTTTCGCACACAGCGACATAACTGACTGAAGTGTCGATCAGCCTGAGCACGCCCACGCTGAGCTTACCAAACAGAGTTTTATAGACAGTAACCTTGTCCAGTTTCGCTTGTCCGCTAATACACCTAAGCGGGACCCTTGGTGCATCCTGTGCCGTCATTATTCCGGGTGAGCTCCCTTTGAAGAAGGGGCACACTTTTCTTTCAGTAGTTGGACTTTTTCTTGATTCGGGACTCTCTATTATGTGTTTTAATTTATGGGGAAATTGTGGTTATTTTTCCTAAAAAATATTCGGATTTTCCTTTTTGGGAGAAGAGGGCTTTTCCTCGTAAAAACCGCCGCCCGGATGTAAAAAAGGGATTTGCCTTTGGGTGGATGATGAAAGATGGATGAGATGAATCCGGATGGGATCCTCTCGGAGGTGTGATTGTATGGCGGACTTATTTACAACGCCGCTTCCCCGACGGTTTTGAATCGCGACCGCTCCTTAACATACCATAGAGACGGTTGTATGTTCCTCTATGGTCCTGGAAGAGGCCTTAGCTGTAATGGCCACCGAAGGTTGCAGTCCGTCCCTTGTCCGGAATATTTCTGACATTGTTCTCTACTGTGGGCTAAGCCTCAAACCAGCTTCCTCCAATGCCCCCAATTATGCCAATGCAACTGCTAGGCATAGTTGGGACGGAACATGAATAGCAAATCCCTCTCATATCTGACGGCAGTTCACGCAGAGGGGCGGGGACGGGGACTTAGGCAGTCATCTGCTTAAGTGGGGCCGCTAAAAAGAAAGATGAAGTTAGTATGATGGTAAGGGGTGATGAAAAATGAGTAATAAATCTCTTTTGGAAGTTTTCGGAGGCGTTCGGGAAATTTTACCCAAAACTTTCCCTCCTTTGCTGGATCTGAGATGCTGTCGGATCTGTACTTTACCGAGAATTCATCGCCGTCTCGGAATAACAGCTTTGGCGTTGAAAAATTGACCAATCAGCTTTTAGATGTAAGCACTGTAATGATTGTCCAATTAGCGCTATGATAGATTTAAAATATTACTAACGCTCCAACCGTTTACACATAAACACGGCGGAAATCAATTTTCCGGATTTACTCAGACTGTACGCTTGCTCTCTCGCTGCGAACTGGTAAAGGCTATCACAAGTAAAGGAGGAAAAGTTTCAGGCAGGACCTAAAGAAAACGCCTTCTCAAGAAAACTTCTAAGAAGATATATATGCGCTCCTGGGGCTGATTGGAGATTCATCCTGTTCCTCTTGAGCGAAGTAGCCTCCCCCCAAGGGGTTGCTCTTCCTTATTCTAAATTCTTGACTCTTTTTCATACTTTTTAGCTTAAACTTACTTTTCACTAGCACTACATAACTTGGTCACCGGCAAAGTCTGAGTTGCAGTTGGTAGTAAGGTATAGTGAACCCCTGCAGGAGACCCTCTTAGGAAGCCAGAAAAGGGGGGGCCGATTCTCGGTCACGAGCTAAAACCCAACTGTGGACCGCTGTTAGGGCTAGGTCCAGATAGGTAGAGTTGACCAAGGAGAGTGCGAAAATTGGAAGGTAGGCGAGATAGAACTAGGACAGATAGAGGGGCTCTTTCCACTTGTGGAAACTGGATAAGACTTAATAACTGAAGACCGACAGAAGAACCCATCTCTCCGGAGAGGGGACGACTCCGGGAAAGATGGACCCACCGGACTTCAAGCGACTTGCCATGAAACTCATACCAAACGGAAGAAAAATATCACTACAAGATGTAGTGCAATGCATATTTATAGATCTGGAGATACCACTAATCAAATGCATTGAGACACTATCTGGATTCACAGTTATTTGCTCAGAAAACAAAGACTTAGAGCAGCTATTGTCATCTGCGGGGAGAATTACGCTAAGGAAGTTGGACTTGGAAGCTAGAGTACCAACACAAATCACGGTTAACCGAAGTGTCATCTGCCGAAAAATCGAGTCCTAGGTAGGAGAGCACTCATGACAATAAATAAGAGAAGAACTTCAGGAGAGACAGAGATGGCTCAAAATTGCAGCGGTGGTCAAATTTAAAGATCACACTCACGTTTTCGAGGTCGTTTGTGAATCTACCGAAATGGCTTCAAAGATTATGGAACAGGGACTTCTCGCTTTCAACATCCCATCCACCCACATACAAAGAGACGTCTTCACAAGAATACAGATATGTTTCAGATGTTATGCGTTGAAAGAACATACGACGCAAAATTGTCCGTCAAAAGATCTTATAATCTGTTCTGAATGTGGAACTGAAGGCCATTCTTGGCGATATTGCAACAACGCAATCAAAAGATGCATTAACTGCCATAATTTTTCCCAAAAGAAGAGCAATCATAAAGATGAAAGAAATAGAGTCAAACAGAAATAATACGAACGTAAATACAGAATCATACTCAGCAATGGCAAAAAGTGACCAACTTAAAAATACTTACCTGTATATTATATGCCCACGTGATGAATATAGCTAACCCTGGAAGTTATGCAGAAACAGTCAACAACATGTTACAAGAAAACGGGCTCGAACTGATGAAATTCCCGAAAGAAGTCGACTCATCGGCTATTTTCAAAATCAAGGTCACAGAAAAGACAAAACATAAGTTAATCGAAGGGGCAAAAGGAAATCGAGAGGCAGAAGAAACAGAAGAGGACACAATCAGCGAAGACTCAGAGACTGAAAACTCCCCCGACGACACAGAGCCAGAGTGCACACGAGTTACTCGCAGGAAAGCTCCCAAAAGAGACAGATCTAAATCCACAAGTAAAAGGGGTCCATCACCCAGAGACGAACTACAAGAGAGACCCTCGAATGCAGTCAGCAGAGGGAGAACCCAGGAGAAACGAAAGAAGAACCAGAAATATAAGAAACACCGTTAACTTAAAAGTTAGGACAAACTAAACAGAAAACGAATAAACGAACCGAAATGGACACTTGGATTATGAATATTAAGAAATTAAAAATACTACAAATTAACACATGCGGATCGAAAGAGAAGGAAATTATGTACGGAAACTTATTCAAAAAGATTGACCCAGATTTGATACTAATATCAGAACATGGAAGAAACACAGAAAACAAGAAACTAAAGATATGGAACTACGATGTTATTAACGCAAATCCTTCAGGAGAAACACGACGGAGCGGCAATAGCTGTCAAACAAGGATTGCAGTACAAAACAATACAAGGATTGGAGGCTGCATATTTAGCTATAGAAATTAAAATGAAATTAAGCTACACCATTATCGCAACTGGATACCAGCCACCCAGGCACCCCCAATTACCGGTACAAAACTTTACTAAACTCTTCAACTATAGGATACGGGTCATTTTTAAGGGCGATTTAAACGCCCATTGCGGGGCTTCTGGGTACAGATATTCAAACAGAGTCGGAAAACAACTTAACACGCTTATCAATAGACGTATACTGCAAAGACTTGGCCTTAATTTCCTTACATACTTACGAAGAGATCACGCAACAGAACCGGACATCTGCCTGGCTAACTTCAATCTGCTCTTTAACTATTTTATGGAATCAGTGGATGTTCCTTGCAGTGACCACACTGCGACTCTAATGTACAAAACATAAATAAGAATGAGACAGAGCCTACAGAACTGAAAATGGGGCGTAAAGGATTATTAGGTTTGTGAGTCTTGAAAAGGACATAAATAACCTTAAGAATAATCCTAACCTTCATATCACTAAAGCCAAAAAATCTGGTGCAATAGTTATGTTAGAAAGGCAAACATATTTCGATAAAATGAGCGAATTAACTAATCATCATTATACCTATGTGCATTTAAATAAAGACCCTTTAGAACAAGTGAATAGTAATTTTCATAAAAAAGTACGCTCAATTCTTGAACATTATCCAGACTTAATTTCTATATTTAAATCTATAAATGCCTCTCTTCCTTATCTTAATGGCCTTGTAAGACTCACAAACTTAATAATGCTTTACGCCCCATTGTCAGTTCTGTAGGCTCTGTCTCATATGTTTTGTCAAAATGGATTACGTCTTATCTTACCCCTCTTGTAGGATGCATTTCGGATTCCTATATAATTAATAGTTCCTACCTAATTGAAAAACTTAATACTATCCCTTATCATTCAGACTTCACCCTTGTTAGCTTTGATATTTTCTCCCTTTTCACTAAAGTTCCGGTTGATGATCTATTCCAGTTTCTTAAAGATAAATTGTGTAACGTTGAATTACTTATACCTCTTAATGTATTCTTAGAACTAATCTCCCTCTGTACCAAAGACTGTGCATTTACTTTCAATGGTAAATTCTTTCGCCAAAAATTTGGTTTAGGTATGGGTAATTGTTTATCCCCCGTTTTATCTAACTTATATATGGACTTTTTCGAAACGGTTTTCTTCCCCTCTATTGTAGATTTTTCTATAATCTGGTTTCGCTATATTGATGATATCCTTTGTTTGTGGCTCAATTCGGAAAATACTTTTCTTTTTTTGAGCAAACTTAATTCCCTTGTACCTTATCAAATTTACCCTTGAAAGTGAACAGAATGGAAGTTTTCCTTTCCTTGATTTATTAATAGACCGCACGCCTTCTGGTTTCAAATTCTCTATCTATCAGAAACCAACTAATTCTTCTACTTATATTCCCTTTTACTCCTCTCACCATATTAAAGTCAAATAATCTATTTTTATTTCAATGTTTCTCCGTGCACTTCGTGTAGTTAGGCCTGAATTCTTTTACTCTGAAGTTTCCAAAATTTTGACATCGGCCATAAACTTTGCTATCCTTTTCATTTCATTGATAAAAAATGCCTTCAGTTAGCTAAAAAGTATTTTTTTATAGTTTTGAACCTCGCGCACCTTTTAATAACAAGAATACTCTTGTACTTCCTTTTAATTCATCCTTTGCTTCTTTCCTTCATATTTTAAAATCTCTAGGCATTTGTGTAGTGTTTAACTATAATAATACTATCTCTAAACTATTAGTCAAGAACGCTCCTTCACCTATTGGTAATGTATATTGCCTAAAATGTATCGATTGCTCTAAATATTACTTTGGCCAATCAGGTAAATGTTTAAAAAAAACGAATCTCAAAAAAACGAATCTCTCAGCATAAATATAATGTCGGTCGTTGCGAAGAAAGCAGCTCATTTTATGTTCATATGTCATATCTTAATCACAATATTGATTGGAATTCTGCTAAAATCATCTGTCATAATAACGATACAATTTCCTGAAATATCATTGAATCAACCTTTATTAGTAAATTCCAAAATTTTAATATAGGTCCTGGCTTATATAAACTTGATAGTTATTTTTTAAATTATATTCACAATGTACCTTCGAAACTTTTAATTTGAGACTAAATATTTATATTAATCTTAATAAACAATTAAATTTTATCTTGTGTGCATATATGTAGACTTATGTTTCTGTCTGTATTTATTTCCATTTTAGTCAAGTCTTTAGAATATTTGTACTTATTCTACCTTGGTTTTTAGATCCTGACCTCTGAGGTTAATCTCTCGTTAAGATTTTTCTCCCTTCTTAATTGGCTAGGCGGTATTTTGATCCTCTTGTCAATCTTTAGTCTTTTGAATTTACCTGATTTAATAATCTTATTTTGTATTTATCTTCGCTCCTCTTAAGGTTTCCATTTCATATTCATTCATTTCGTTGATTGTTTTTTTTTTTGTGGGCGTTCCCTCTCCTATGTATCATCCTTATAAATATTTCAATTTTCAATACTTCTGTTATTTCTTGATAAAGAACTCGAAAATCTAGTTCGAAAGTACTTGGAATCCTCGCATTAATTTTCCCTGTGCCTTTGTTGCATTTATTGCTTACTCCCGCGATACTTTGTGAGTTTTCCACACACACACACACACACACACACACACACACATATATATATATATATATATATATATATATATATATATATATATATATATATATATATATATATATATATATATATATATATATATATATATATATATATATATATATATATATATGTACTCTTATGTAGCGAAAGACACAGTTATCTCATCTCTCCTTCTCCCAGATATGCACATTTTCTACAACCATTCCCAATTCCCAATTCTTGTGCTGAAAGAACAAGTTTGCCACAGGTTTCTTTCCACACAGTAACTTACCACTTTCCATTTTAATTCTCTCTGATGTACCAAAATGTTAAGTGATCCTATCCCTCATTTCTTTCAACTCTTCATCAATCACATCTTCAACAATCAACCAATGCTTATTCCCAATTCCATCAAACACTCGTCCCAATTTATCCTTGAACCTCTTTCTCAGCTTCACTTCTATCATTAGTGTCTAGAAACAACAACCATGCACATTTTTGATCTGCAAATCTCAACTTTCCTCACATACTCCTAGTTCTTTTGTTCATACATTCATACCCAGCTTTTGCATCATACACCTTCTTTACACTAACCACCATAATTCACACTTGATCACTCTCTATTCACTCAACCACACACACAAAATTCATTTTCTCTTACGTTTGTCCCACATAAAGCAAGTTTCAGCCATTATTCTCTTGTAAACACATTTTTTACCTTTCACTCCTACACTTTATCACATACATATATCCCTCACAGACTACACATAAAATAAAGAGGTAAATAAAATAACAATAAATAAGAATCATAAATAAATTGGAGCTAAGGCGGAATGAGGAAGACAGAGACCAAACAACTAGAGGTAAAAAGTGTTAGCCAAAAGTTCTGAGTGTGAGAGACTTGAGAGAGAGAGAGAGAGAGAGAGAGAGAGAGAGAGAGAAAGAGAGAGAGAGTGGGAGAAAGGAGGGAAAGTTTATTTCCCCCAACCACACCGCAAAGATAGCACTTTGGGAGTGGGTGGAGGGGGCTATGGGGGTACTCGGGCTAAACAACAACAATCAGTGTAATGGAAATCCACCACTCGGGAAATCACACCGAGATCCACGTCACAAACAGACGAACGAACAAATTGGAAAAAGCAATGGCTTCCCACTGAAAAATAAATGAATTGCTGCAAATAAAAGATGAAACTATATTAAAAAGATTTATTTACTATTTACTCCCAGACATAAATCTAAATTTTTAAAAGCTTGCTTTTCGACCACGTGTGTACACTGGCTATAAATATGCACATATATTGATATATTGCTTATCATGTAATCCCAAATACAGGATGAAGGTCGTAAATTAGATCATCTTTATTAAACACTAAATAAAACTACAGGAAGCTGCTCTCGTTAACAGGTTCAGTAGTAGAGGAAAGCTCAGAGCAGTTTGTTTGTATCAACATTGATAACAGCATGAAAACGGAGGGTGACAAAATTTCAACCGTCGAGGTCCTCTAAGATATTCGTCTCCCAGGAGCCTTGATAGTGATGTTTTTTTTTGTTTCTGACGCATTCCTGTGGATGGTTTAAATTGTATATTCTAGATGCAGGATCTGACAATCCTATGGATGCATTTTGTAGGCGGGTTTTGACGGGTGTGGATGACCTTTGATAGGCCCTTGTGGCTTTTGCCATCCGTGAAATTATGCTATATTATGTTATGTTAGGAAGATTGGTAGCTGTGATGAAGAGTTTGTGAAACTCACTTCTTTGAAAAAAGTATTAAGTTCAATACCGACCCCTTACGTAAAAGTAAAAGTATACACCGATACTTCAGATTAAGCTCAAAGCAAATATCTTAGGTCAAGGTCAACGATATACCGTAGGTTATAGTCAACGCCAATATCATAGGTCAATCTCAACGCAATTAACTTAGATCAAGCTCATTGCAATACCTTAGATCAATGTCAATGCCAATACCGTTGGTGATGGTCAGCGATATACCGTAGGTCAAAGTCAACGTCAATAACTCAGGTGAAGTTCAACGCCAACACTTTATTTCAAGGTCAACGTCAATACCTTAGGTCAATCCCAACGCCAAAACCTTAGGCCAAGTCAACGCAATACCTTATGTAAAGGTCAACGGCAATACCTTTGGTCAAGGTGAACGACATTCCAATCTGAATCGTTTAAACAAATCATAGTAGTATCTTGATGGTCGTCACTGAAGTTGCAGTTAATTTAACCCTTCTTACAAAGTTCATCAAAATCCGGATCCAGGGATCTCAACTTTTTCTTGGGCTCTCTTGACTTCATTCTAATCAACTATAAGTATCTTGTCCTCTTCGGTGATCAAACCAGCATCCATAAAGGCAGCAGTGATGCTGGCAGCTATGGCACGCAGGCCAAACTCATATTTGATGCTATGCACAGCAATATTATGTATTTTTAATGTTTTGTATGGTAGCTTTTTAATGGAAGTTGAAGATGTGTTTGTTATTTTATTGCCAGTTCATAACTTTTATCCCTTCCATCTTGAGCATCAGTTATTTGTTCTTTATTTTCATCAGCAGAGAAAATTATTTCACTTGATGGCATTTGAACATGGGCATGCTTACTTGTCTGCCTATACTCACAACTCCTTCGTTCACATTCTTTACCACTTCTGCATTTTGAGTTACCTGTTTTGGTCAGCTCAATTTGCCAAGCCAATGTGATATGGTCCAATAGAACTAAACCTTTGATTCTGACCTTTAATGAAAGCAAGTTCCTTCACAGCGATCTTCCTCTCCCGAGAGCATGTACAATTAATGTGAATTTGGTTTCTGCAACCAGGGTAGCCAAATTCACAACGAAGAACAATTTTACACTATTAACTTACGATTTGAAAAAGTTTGCCAAGTTTTTAAATAAAGGATTCTTTGACATCTTGCTGTCCTCTCTCAAAAGATATGTTTTTGGCCTACTCCCAGTTCTCATGATCTTTTTTAATATTTTGACTCGTGAATTTACAACGAGGGCTACTAAAGAACCGTTCGCTCGTTCCCACTTTTCAAGCACTTTAGAGTTGATGTCCTTTGCAAGATTGGCTGCTGGGTATTTTCTCACATCTTTACTACTTTGCTCTCTGAACAATAGTCCATATTTCAGTACGTCACCCAGAGTTTGGAGTTCTGAGGTCGAACACTTTCTTTTGTTTCCAATTAAAAGACATTGTGGCTCGATTCCCACTGTTTAAGATGGCATCACTGACGGCCAAGTAATCTTCAGCGTGCTGATGAATATGTTTCAACCTGTGAAATAAGGATAAAAGTAGGGAATTAGATATGATTATTAATATAATAATTGTAATTTAATTCCCCCAAACAGTCAAAAAAGTCACAAATTTCAAGTAACTTATTAACAAGCAGAACTAAAGTATATTAAAATAACCAAAATATTGTTAGAATTCATAGATCGTGTTGCAACTTTTCAGCACTCCTCATTTATGGAATCTGAAAAAGGAAGAAAATTAAAATTGACACACCCTGTTGGTGGCTGTTGTATTCTGGGCTCAAGGACCTAGAGAAAGTGTTTTCCGTATAAGAGGAAGCCTTATGGCAAGTTTTAAATATGTATGGATGTGTTGCAAATATGTCAAATGGTGTGCAAACTATTTTTATTGGCAGTAAAGCGTGCGTTTGGGTAAAAGTTAGCGGAGTGATATATGTAAGAAGAAGCTACATAAAAGACCTAAACGCACACCATCCAACACTACTCTCCCACAACACCAACGACGCGGATAGGTATCTGATAGGTGCCATGCGATTCCCGGAGATCGTCCATCGCAACTACCAAGCTACAAACACATCCTCCAAGGCCCAATCTATTCTCCGATCACATCCTCATATGCCACTTTCTCTCTCATCATTCCTTGCCTCTCCCCCTTATGACTACAAGAACACAAACTGGGGAGAGTTCCAAAGGTACATCTCTACGTACACACCAGAAAACAACCTTAAGAACATTGACCCTACACAAATACTGTGTCCAAAATGTCATTCCGCAGTGTAAAAAGGCTTACATAAATTTTTAATAGAAGTAAACGAAATTTCGCCAAACAGCCAGTGTTGCTGACGCTCCCTGAACTGACAGGTCCTCAACACCAGAAGACAAAATTTTTAAGATCCAGGAAATGATTCTGAAGAGTCTAAAAAAGTCTATAAGACAGTTAACGCAAGAGGTTCAGTTAGCAAAGAGTACAGCGCACGACATACTGAGGGTGAAGTTAAAATTCTTTCTATATAAAGTATCCTTAGTGAAAGAGTTGAAATAGCGTGATCACCAATCCCGCGATTGTTTTCAGAACTTTCTCCGTGAGAAAGATGAGGACGTCCTTGATGTAAACCTTTTTCCAATGCACAAAATCTCTTCGGACACCCTTTCGATACCCACTGGAGCACACTTATGGACACAATAAACACAACAAGGCACCTTTACGCACCACAGAAAAAAACACATACTTTAAACACTTTTAATTCTCCATACACACAAAGACTCATAACAATATATCACAATCACTATGGACAAGGCCCACTCCAACAGAACCTAACAGTCCGACAGGCTGGCATCATCCAATGTGTGCAGCTGGATCGGAAGAGTGAGTAGCGCACAGTGACTCGCTTAGCAGATCATGCTCGCTGCACCAACTCCATCTTCTGACGCCGCATAAAGATGAATTTTAGCACTCATCCACCAAACATATCACCCTACATAACAACCACCGCCCAATCACTGACACTAATGACGTCCTCAACGCATTCGAGCTCCATCGAGATAACATAATACACACAACATTCCCAAGCCACACACACCGGAGCACTTACAGGTAGTCCGGGACAGGTGCCGATTATGCGTAGCAGAGATAAGGGCCCGCCCCCCTCTGGTACGAATGGAGATGCTCGACAACTCTACCACACTAACCACTCTCTCCACGGTCGATAAAACAACACACTACATCAAATATCCAAATCTAAAAACGCGCCACGGGCCCCTCTGACCTCCGCGCCATAATATTCCAACAGCTACCTGAGAATATATTTCGAACATTCACAGCACTCTATAAAGCCTCACTTGCATTTAGCCACTTCCCTCACACTTTCAAAACCCCATTCGCAATAGTGCTGTTAAAATAACACAAGAACCAAACAAGCAACTAGTTACAAACTTATAATCCTCTTCAGATTTGTAGCAAAATCCTCGAACACATGTTCAAGAGCCGTCGACGTGAATTCTTGAGAAGAAATACTGGTTCACCTCACACTAATCAGGCTTTAGGCGAGGCAGGTCCACTCAACCTGTTTTAACTATCGTTCACGACAGAATAAATAGAAAACACTCACTAGCAGGATATAGAGAAGGCATTTCACAAAGTGTGGTACGAGGGGCTCCATTGGAAATTAGACAATAATACGGATCTCCCTTCTACAAGAGAAGGCTTCTTTCCCACTACCTTGCCGATAGCAAATGCCACATTAAAAAGACAATTTCAAAATATTCGCACTATGCGTCTGCTTTCTCAGGGTAGCATGCTGGCACCAATAATTCATCATATACACGAACGTCACCCCACGGCCTCCAGGAAACTGCAGGCACACCCAAACACTGTGCTACGCTGACAACGAGGCCATTATCTTCTCCTTCAAGAACTGGAAACGCTCGCGCGTCGTGCACAATCAATACTGGATGGCACGGCAGAATACGAGGACAAGTGGTTCATAGCCACGAATTCCCTCTAGATACAAATGGTACTACGGTACGCTTGATCACTACGTGCCCAATTTAAAGATATTTCCACACAGACCAGACCAAAACTACACGACCATAGTAAGACTTACATAGCCCTCTAAAATACTCGGTACCACATTTGACAAATACCTACACTTTGGCGACCACCAAAACACTACCTAAACAAAAGCCATAGACAGACAAAAAGCTAGAAATATTTTACCTTGGCAGCCACAAAATGAAGTTATATATATATATATATACATAAATCACTAGTAATTCAATGGCTCACATACGCACCAATTACACTCAGCAGAGGAGACTAAGAAGAATACGAAAACTTGGAACTGAGAAGCGCATGTCACTCTCCTCCATTTAAAGACATGACGATACTCCCTGGAAACGATGTGTATACGTACAAGCATAGAACACGAAAAGTAGACAAGGTTAGGAATAGAGCCGACTAACAGAGACGTACACCAGAGACAATACGATGAGTGTGCGCTGAGAAGATACCTAGCAGCCCCACGATTACCCACAGCCAACACCCATCTACACGTACTACATCAGCATCACGTATCTCATGAAGCCATTCCTTGCAGCCGCCACTTTACCCCACCAAACTAACTTGCCCAATAGCAAGTAAAAAATGCACGTCGCATTGGTGTCTATCCACTGACCTGTAACTCCAAATATCCCCTCCTTGAATTTTTTTTAGCACCAATTTCCTCTCCCACTTCTTGATCTCTGTGGATCGCCACATTCCCTTTCTCTTGTATTCTTTCTATAACCGATATGATGTGATATTATTTTCAGTGACTGAGTTTGGCTGGATACACACTACCTCTACCCGCTGCTGTTAAAGCAGCTCTTTTGTAAAGAGCTGCGAAATCAAGCACGCTACAAAAATAAGATCAATTTCAAAGAGATTGAAAAATAACCTCTACGAGAAGAGAAGAAATATGAAAAAATGCGCTTATTGTGCTAATTGGAAAGATCTCCAGTTTCCTTTTAGCAAGATAAATCCCCAAGGCCGTGATATTTTTCTTCCTCACACTTACTCC
Organism: Ceratothoa steindachneri; assembly: GCA_963969495.1. NCBI lineage: Eukaryota > Metazoa > Arthropoda > Malacostraca > Isopoda > Cymothoidae > Ceratothoa > Ceratothoa steindachneri. Next base: position 206,370,750 of record OZ018319.1, on the reverse strand, counting down.
TTTACATACTTTTTACCTCCCTCCCTTCCTTATTACTTTTGATACATAACCTGTTCACCGCAGCCTATCATGGGCCACGGACTTGAAATCGATGCACGAATGCTATGAACATTGTTGGGTGACCAAGAAGATTTCGACCCAGGGTAGGGAGGTTCTATAGAGATAGGCATAGTTAGGACGTTCTCCCACTAAGGGAGAAAGGGGTTCCTTTACAGACCAACAAGGAACCGCCCCCTAGTGGGGTGGAAACAAAAAAAACCGGAAAACATTCACTCATATCTGTCCCGAAAATAATGGCGTGGAACTTCTATTTTCATGGGCCGGAAATATTGCTCTATCACCGCAAATAACTATTAACAGAAGTGTGGTTTGCCGCAAAATAGAATCGTGGATTGTGAATACCCCTGCCAGGAAAGTAATCAGGAAATTGAAGAGAACCAAGCATGGCTCAAAATTCATGAAGTAGTGAAGTTTAAAGAATACACCATGTGTTTAAGATAATATGCGAATCAACGGAAATGGTAACCAAGATAGTTTAAAAAGGATTGCCAGCCTTCAGCAATAAGATACCACCCGCAAACATCCAAAGAGACATATATGTCAACATAAAATATGTTTCAAGTGATATGCAATGTAAGAGCATACCACCACCAACTGCCCCAAACAGGAAAAGGTTTTATTTTCTAACTGCTGTTTAGATTGATATTCGTGGTAGAAAAAGAAGTGTATAAATTACTTACAAACACGGGAATATATATGGCCTGGAAAGGCAAGAAGATAAAAGAAATAATCGAAAGAAAAGAAAAAGAAATCGTGGTAAAAGTGGAGACACGTAAAACAACTATCTATTTCTCTGTCACAAAAACTTCGCCACATAACCAAGCAACTCAAATCATATCGACGGATCACTAAATGTTAAGATTCTAACATGCATTTTTCACTTGCATGTGATGAACATAGCAAACCCAGTGGCATGCGCGACAAATTTTAACAATAGGGTAAAAGTAATTTTCCTAAAACCAACGAAGTTGCCAAATGTCGATTCCTCAGCTATAATTAATGTTAAACTCTTTTATCCAGAAGAAAAACGAACAACCTCCTACAGAGATACAAAAGTAAGAAATACCAGAAAGCGACGAAACCGAAACCGAAGAAAACTCTGAAAAATCAAACGATGGAAGAACAAAAATAAGAAAAAAGGAGAGAAAACTCACCAGATATTATTATTATTATTATCAAAGTCAAGGAAACCGAAGAAAACTCTGAAAAATCAAACGATGGAAGAACAAAAATAAGAAAAAAGGAGAGAAAACTCACCAGATATTATTATTATTATCAAAGTCAATGAAGGCGACCCGTTGGAAAGCCACAGCCAAAACGGCAGAACCTAAAAACCCTGCAGGGCCCAACGAGCGGCGCAACATCTATAAAAGTAGAAAACATAAAACCAAAAGAGAAGAAAAGCATTCACTCGCCTTTTAAATACATCAGAATTATCCGAATTAAGGACATCATTAGGCAGAGTGTTCCACAGACAGACGGCTGTAGGAAAAAAAAGATCGAGAAAACTGCGTCGTATTCACTCGAGCGACCGAAGAAGCACGGTAATTCTGCCTTAACGAGTAGCATGTATCACGAGCCGGCCGCAAGGAAGCTGGTATCAAAGTGTGAAGTAGAAGATCAGGATCTGAAACAATTTTAAAGAAATGAGTGACGATTCCAACAAGTAGAGGAAGCGTAAGATTCAGCTTTACATTGGGTAGCAGAAAACCAATCTGGTTTAAAGCTCTGTCAAGGAGCTTAAAATTGGTCTCCGATGCAGAAATGAAGAGAATGACAATTTTCAAAATGATTCAGAAGGAATGAATAAAAACAATTCCTAACTACTCTCTCTCTCTCTCTCTCTCTCTCTCTCTCTCTCTCTCTCTCTCTCTCTCTCTCTCTCTCTCTCTCTCTGTAAACTAGATCTGGTGGCACTTACGCAACAAACCAACTTTTTGAGAAATTGAGGACGCAACAGGGCGTAAGTGAAGCTCAAAAGTCAGCTTGGGATCAAAAGTAACACCAAGCAATTTCAGTTAAGAATAATTAGGGACCGCAACGCAGTTGACAATGATGTCAGAGTGATGCAGTTGAAAGTTCCTTGATCGCCTAATAAGAAGGCTATGGGATTTACTTGGATTAGGTTTTATATAGTCCAAACATCACACCAGGATAAAATTCTCTTGATATCGAGAGTAAGTAATTCAACGACTCTTTGTCTGTCCATAGGGAAAGTAATTGCAGCATAAAAAGTTTTATCGACAGCACAAGCAACCATATTCGACTCAATCCCAGAAAACATGTCTCAGGTTTAAATAATGAAGAAAAGTGGGTCCAGGATACTACCCTGGAAAAGACCAGATTTAACAAAGCTGTAAGAGCTAAAATTACCAACAACGAACACACGCTCTACCTTGTTAGTCAAAAACTCGACCAGTATGCCGAGGAAATGACAATCAATACCCATCAAACTCGACGTGTAGAGAGATCACGGCAACCACCAAAGGAAAGAAATTAAACAAACGCAAAAGATACATATTAACGAATTCCGCCAATTAAAGAACTACAGAAGGCAACGATAAGACATAGATAACAGAAAACTAAGAATATTACAACTCAAGTCGAACGGATAAACAGACAACCTACGGAAACATATTAGAAGAATAGAACCAGACTTATTACCTATATAAGAACACGGAATAAATATAATAAAAGTAAAATCAAAATATGGAACTATAATTGTGGAGAAATGGCTACATTAAGCCTCCTGGAGGAGTATAGACACATTCAAGCCCCCCCCTCCCTTCATGAGGAGAAGCGTGGGAAAGGTAGCCGGCGAAAATGCTTTCCATGTGTGATCGCCTCGCCGCTGTGGGCAGTTGGAGCTAACATATGTTTGAAGGCGACCACCTAAGGTCCTTAAACGACGCTCTAACGATCGTATGACCTACGAGACCCATAAACCCGTGGTTAGGAAAAAAAAAACGGTGCGAGTCAGAAGGCACGCTAAGGAGCGGTGTGGTTACGAGCCTATAATTTGCGAGCTGACTTGGGCATCCCAGTGCCACCTCAGGAATTCTCGCTCTTCCCAGATGCTAACCCACCATTCGCTCCCCCCCTTTTGCATCTGTGGCCTGGTCACTTCCCCCTTTAGATGGGGCGGCAATCCGCCTATAAATAAGCCCCGCAAAGAAAGAGAAGAGAATTATCTGAAGTCGATACGCCAGAGTAGGATTAGGTCGTGAAGATCGATCCATCGGCTAGACAAGAAGATTATTAGAAGTCGATTCGCCAGAAGAAAGATTAATTCGTAAAGATCGACCCTTCAGCCCTACAAGACTATTTCCGTGAGAAACGATAGGATCAGATTGAGAAAATCGATCCCCCCTTTCAGGGCCGTATTAACCTAAATAGTCAAGTTTTATATCGGTGCCATACCGAAGAAGCCTTTTCCGTCTGCAAAGAAGTCCGACTGAAGAAAAGCAAAGCCGCTCACACTCGAGTGATTCTTACATCGCAAGCACCGTAAGAGTGAGAGGAGAAGAACCCAGCCCCAACGAGCTCCCGTTCTTTAATCACGTTAAAGAATCACCCCCCTCCTCGACGAAATTTCAACCTTCAGCCACCACACTTCAAGGCGAGAGATAAGTCCTCCAGCGACATCCGGCAATCCCTAATACCTACCTGTAAGTTAACAATAACATTTATATCTCTATTGCGATAGTAGAAGTTTAGTACTTCCCACGTTTTAAAGGAGCGTAGAAACCATTATTCTTGAACCTAGGTCATATGTGTTTGTAGATGACAGTACATTAATTTAATGTTTTATGCTAAACAAATAGGGTCGTGATAAAAAAAATACTAATTGGCAATTAGTTTGTTTATGGAAAGCCTACTTGTTTATGTTTTGTCATTCAAAATTCTTTGAGGCCAAATATAGAAATGCTTTTACTGTTGGTTTGTAATATTTAATTTAAAATACATGTTTATTTTTTGGTAGATTCTGGTGTTTCCTCTTATCCTTATGTGTTTAAAAATAGCTCTTCCTTAAGGACTAAACCACAAAAATAGCACTCTTAGAACAAAGCCTACTTCATCATAGAAGTAACTCACGCCCCTTAAAGTATACCGTTACTAAAAGGGTGTCAAAGCGTAAAGTGATCAAAGCAATGGTCATTCTACGACATATTATAAAAGTGGTGTCAGGTCTAGAGGTTTTATATTAGAAAGAACCCAGCAGTGGCTATTTAAGGAAGAGCTAACACATAAAAGGAACACCAGGAATAATAGAATATTTGACGAATGGGAAATTGGTAAAGTTAGAGGTGGATACCATCTAAAGGTAATTGTTAGGCCAAGTGGTAAGTTTCGGTGGTGGAGTAGGTCAGGCTTGATTAAAAACAAGGTAGATGACTGACATAAGCGCGATGGCATTGTTTGACCTTTATCGGAAGCAAGGTCAAAGCCTCGGACTACAAGGAACCGAGCTGAGTTCGTTTATTCAGGAGAAAGAGAGAAACGAAAGAGAGTTTATTCAGGAGAAAGAGAGAAACGAAAGAGAAGAAAGAAGAGAAAAGACGAAAATGGAAGCTGATGAAAGAGAGAAGATAAGGGCCCACGAAAGAGCTCTTAGTAAAGACCAGTTAGAGGTGCAGTCAGTGTCATCTAAAACAGGAGTATCACCAGCGGCCAGCATGAAACTCCCGGAGTACAAGGACGAAGAAGATTTATGCTCATATCTCTCCCATTTTGAGAAAATATTTGAAGTCAATAATTGGGACCTAGAAGAAGATGGGGTCGCCAGACTGTTACCGCTACTCAATCGTAGGATGAGAGAGATATTCGTATCTTTACCCTCAGAAGCGACTGTGGACTATTCCACTCTCAAAGCCGAACTTCTCTCAGCTACAAACCTTAACCCGGAAGAATATAGGATGAAGTTCAGGCAGTCTCGTATAAGACCTGGACAAACGTACAAACATTTTGGCTTTGAGCTTCGTCGAAGCCTACAGTTTTGGATGGAGTCAGAAGGGGTAGAGAACGAAGTCGCTGCGGTCGTCGACTTCATGCTTAGAGATCAGTTACTAAGTACCCTACCCCAGGAAATCCGTGCATTCGTTAAGGACCGAAAAGCTTCTACCTTCAACGAGTGTCTGGACGAGGCTGACCTCCACGCGGTAAATCATCGGTTATATCCTAGGGAGTACAAGAAAGAGAAGGCTCCCTCCCCAAAGAAAAATGGGCCGCCACCCAGGCATTTACAGAAGAAGCCCTTTAAGTTCGCAGCAGCAAAAGGAACTTATAAACCAAATTTTGGAGGAGAAAAAAATCAAAAAGAAGTTAGGATTCCACAAGGATCATACCCTAATACCGGCACGTATCCCAGGAAGCCCGTCACTTGTTATACCTGCGGGATAATAGGTCACCTGAGTTTCCAGTGCCCACAGAACTCCCGACTGAGGGAGACCTCGAGACAACAGGTGCAAAACCTGACTGCCGCGATCCCAGCAGGACAAGCTGATTCGTCCTACGTCCCCGCGCCAACATCCGAAGGGCCCCAGCAACAGGTAAACTTTCTATTCAACAAAAGTTCGCCAGGCGGCCTACAATTTGAAGAGGGCACTGTTAATGGGTGCCGAGTATCCACTTTAGTCAGAGACACCGGGTGCACGTGCATAGTGGTATCCGACAAGTTGCTGCCCCCAGTAAACCCTGCCCATAAGAAATTCGCAATCGTCCACGACTTTTTAGGACGCGACAATCGATTCCCCGTCGTGAGATGTCATATACAATGCAGATATTTCACCGGTTGGACGGACGTGGTAGTAGCCCCGATTAAGTTCTGCGCAGTACTAATCGGACAAAACCCCCTAATTCCCCAGCAAGAAGTGGCCCAACAAGTAGTCACCCGGGCACAAGAAGCCCAGAGGAAAGAGCAACCTGCTAAGTTGACCCCGAGGATTACCCTCGAAGACAATGGGTTCAAATTGACTTCCTTCGCCAGTGCTCAGAAGGAATGCCTCACTCTTAAACCTCTATGGGAGAAAGCTATTAAAGGTGAAATTCTCCAAGTGAAAGGAAAGAAGCCGATCCAGTATATCGTAGAAGACTCACTTCTCTACCGTACTATCAGCGAGGAGGATAAGGAGAACAAGAAAGCACTGTGTGTACCTCAAGAATACACGCAAAGAATTTTGAATACCGCGCATGATGGAATATTAGCCGGACACTTTGGGCACAACAAAACGGCGCAGCAGATATTCCGACACTTTTATTGGCCCCAGGCCGCAAAGGAAATTGTGGCCTATTGCCGATCATGCGACGTGTGTCAGAAGGATCCCTCCAGAGGACGGGTACCGCCCGCTCCCTTACAAAAGGTGCCCGTTATAACCGAACCATTCTTTCGAGTGGCAATTGATTTGGTGGGACCAATTCACCCCCCTTCAAGTGGAGGACACTCCTACATCCTCACTCTAGTGGATTGTGCCACCCGGTTCCCAGATGCCGTGGCCCTACGGAAGATTGACACTATTTCCTGCGCGGAAGCATTAATTTCAATTTTTGCACGAGTAGGCCTGCCTAAAGAAATTCTATCTGATAGAGGGCGCCAATTCACCTCAGAATTGATGGAATATTTTAACAAACTTCTGTTAGTCAAGCCAATTTTTACGAGTCCATTTCATCCAGCCGCTAACGGAATCTGCGAGAAATTAAACGGGACTCTCAAAAATATATTGAAGAAGTTGTGTCAAAACAACCCTACACAGTGGCACAGATTCCTGCCTGCTGCCCTTTTCGCCTGCCGAGAAATACCTCATCGGACGTTGGGATTCTCGCCCTTTGAGCTATTATACGGGAGAAATGTGCGAGGTCCTATGAGTATTCTTAAGGAATTATTTTCCAACGCGAAGCTCGAGCAAGAAATCAAATCGTCTTACGCCTACGTGATGGATATGCGCGAGCGCCTAGAATACTGCTCTGGCTTAGCTCGAGAGAACGCCGAGAAAAATTTAACCAAATACCGGGACTATTTCGATATGAAAGCAAAGGCTCGAAAATTAAAGGCAGGAGATGAAGTCTTATTATTACTCCCGACCGAAAATAATAAGTTATGGGCCCAGTGGAAGGGACCGTTTGAAGTAATCGAGGCACGGGGTCCAGTCGATTACTTGATAGATACCCCAACAGGGCGAAGAACCTATCACATAAACATGCTAAAAAAATATCACCGCCGCGCGTGCATAAAGAATATTACCCTTCTAGACGAAGAAGAACCGATGGATGCCGTTTACCCGGGTACGCCCCTGCAAGTCATACACACCGTGTGTGTGGAACAAGACGAGGAATACGAACTTCCCTCGCTCTCACCTACCCCGGAAGACCCTCGGGTGGATTTAAAGATAAATCCCCACTTAGAAATTCAACAAAAAGCGGAAATGTTGAACTTGCTCATGGAATTCCCAGAAGTCATTTCTGAAAACCCTGGATGTGCCAAGGATTTTATCCATGAAATAAAACTAAAAACTAATTCAGTGGTTCGGAGCAAACCATATCCTTTACCAATCCACCTACGAGAAGCTTTCAATAAGGAAGTCCGGAATTTACTAAAATTGGGAATTTTAGAGCCATCGGAGTCCGATTATTGCTCCCCCATAGTAATGGTTAAGAAACCTGATCAATCATTTCGGATGTGCGTGGACTTCCGAAAATTGAATTCAGTGACCGTTTTCGACGCCGAGCCCATCCCACTAATAGATCAAAATCTCCATTTATTTGAAGACGCTAAATTCATCACCGAATTGGATTTATGTAAAGCGTACTATCAAATACCTCTCGCTAAGGAGTCCAAAAAACTGACGGCTTTTGCGACCGAGAGAGGTCTGTTACAGTTTACCAGGCTACCCTTCGGACTACTTACAGCCGGTAGCAATTATAATAGGATGATGAGGCGAATTATCGCTGGACTAAGCGACGTGTCGTTTTACTTCGACAACGTGTACGTAGCTACCCGTACATGGGAGTCACACTTACACGCCCTACGCTCATTGCTGGAGAAATTGAAGGAGCAAGGTCTAACCGCCGGGCCGACCAAGTGTTATTTTGCCTACGAATCCATTGACTACCTGGGATTCAAAATAGGACAAAAACACTTGACTACCCAGCAAGAAAAAGTGGACGCCATAGTCAAGATGCCCCGGCCGAAAACAAAGAAACAACTCCGATCGTTTATGGGAGCGGCCTCGTTCTATAGGCGTTTTGTACCACACTTCGCTTCCATTGCGGCCCCACTGAATGATTTGTTAAAAAAGACAGCGTCAGACCCTGTCACGTGGAACCCCCATGCAATAACTCAGTTGGAGATTCTAAAAGGAAAACTCGTAACTGCGCCCATTCTTCGCTTACCAAATCCCAACAAGATCTTCGGTCTTCGCACGGACGCTAGTCGGGACGGGCTAGGCGGAGTATTGCTTCAGTACGAAGATGACGAAACAGCCTATCCCATAGCTTATGTCAGTAGGAAACTGTTGAGTAGAGAAAAAGCCTACGCTACTATCGAAATCGAAGCTTTGGCCATAATATGGTCCATAGGTAAATTCAAATATTATCTAATAGGGCGCGAGTTCAAGTTGGAATGCGACCATAAACCGTTGTCATACTTAGGTAAAAATAAGTGTAAGAATGGAAGACTCCTGAGATGGAGTTTACTCTTGATGGAGTACCAGTACTCCATTCACTACATAAAAGGGTCCAACAATTGTATGGCCGACTCGTTAAGTCGGAACCCTGTCGACGAGTAAGGAGCAGCCCAACTATTGTATTATAGCAAAGTTAAGTGTAAATCAGTAGAATTCTAAGTAAGTAGGGGCGAGTAACCCAAGTGGTAGGTAAGAAAATCCTAAGATGGCACAGTAATATAGGAATTAATGTAAGGTCAGGTGAAATGTTATCGAGGCATTCCCGAGTGAACTAGAATTTATTGTATAATATAATGTTCCGTAAGTTACCCATGTATATTATTGTAAGCGTCGGATTGGAACCCCCATCCCTACCGTTATTTTCTTAAGAATGGAGGTAGATGTGGAGAAATGGCTACATTAAGCCTCCTGGAGGAGTATAGACACATTCAAGCCCCCCCCTCTCTTCATGAGGAGAAGCGTGGGAAAGGTAGCCGGCGAAAATGCTTTCCATGTGTGATCGCCTCGCCGCTGTGGGCAGTTGGAGCTAACATATGTTTGAAGGCGACCACCTAAGGTCCTTAAACGACGCTCTAACGATCGTATGACCTACGAGACCCATAAACCCGTGGTTAGGAAAAAAAAAACGGTGCGAGTCAGAAGGCACGCTAAGGAGCGGTGTGGTTACGAGCCTATAATTTGCGAGCTGACTTGGGCATCCCAGTGCCACCTCAGGAATTCTCGCTCTTCCCAGATGCTAACCCACCATTCGCTCCCCCCCTTTTGCATCTGTGGCCTGGTCACTTCCCCCTTTAGATGGGGCGGCAATCCGCCTATAAATAAGCCCCGCAAAGAAAGAGAAGAGAATTATCTGAAGTCGATACGCCAGAGTAGGATTAGGTCGTGAAGATCGATCCATCGGCTAGACAAGAAGATTATTAGAAGTCGATTCGCCAGAAGAAAGATTAATTCGTAAAGATCGACCCTTCAGCCCTACAAGACTATTTCCGTGAGAAACGATAGGATCAGATTGAGAAAATCGATCCCCCCTTTCAGGGCCGTATTAACCTAAATAGTCAAGTTTTATATCGGTGCCATACCGAAGAAGCCTTTTCCGTCTGCAAAGAAGTCCGACTGAAGAAAAGCAAAGCCGCTCACACTCGAGTGATTCTTACATCGCAAGCACCGTAAGAGTGAGAGGAGAAGAACCCAGCCCCAACGAGCTCCCGTTCTTTAATCACGTTAAAGAATCACCCCCCTCCTCGACGAAATTTCAACCTTCGGCCACCACACTTCAAGGCGAGAGATAAGTCCTCCAGCGACATCCGGCAATCCCTAATACCTACCTGTAAGTTAACAATAACATTTATATCTCTATTGCGATAGTAGAAGTTTAGTACTTCCCACGTTTTAAAGGAGCGTAGAAACCATTATTCTTGAACCTAGGTCATATGTGTTTGTAGATGACAGTACATTAATTTAATGTTTTATGCTAAACAAATAGGGTCGTGATAAAAAAAATACTAATTGGCAATTAGTTTGTTTATGGAAAGCCTACTTGTTTATGTTTTGTCATTCAAAATTCTTTGAGGCCAAATATAGAAATGCTTTTACTGTTGGTTTGTAATATTTAATTTAAAATACATGTTTATTTTTTGGTAGATTCTGGTGTTTCCTCTTATCCTTATGTGTTTAAAAATAGCTCTTCCTTAAGGACTAAACCACAAAAATAGCACTCTTAGAACAAAGCCTACTTCATCATAGAAGTAACTCACGCCCCTTAAAGTATACCGTTACTAAAAGGGTGTCAAAGCGTAAAGTGATCAAAGCAATGGTCATTCTACGACAATAATATAATAGCCACAAACCCAACTGAGGCAGGATTGGACTGGGCTGCAATGGCCATAAAGAGGAACATAGAATACAGAACCAAACAAGCACTAACAGAAGCTTACGTTGCAATAGAAATTAAGATGGAACTCATTGAGCAATAGACTATCATTCATTTTTATGTGAGATGAAATGCTTATTGCAAAGAATCATGTGAAAAAAGAACGAACATGAACAGAAGACATCTTCAAACTATGTTAGAATTTACCAAAATATAGGACCGAACTTCTCAATATATATCACATTAAAGACAGTGACTAAACAAGACATATGTCTGATAAATTTCATCCTCCCTTTTGACTATTATAGGGAACCAATATGTAGACAGAACTTGCGGGGACTATACAGCCAAATCATTAAAAAATAAACAGCATCTAAAACAGATCCCGACCAATGAATGGAAATCCTACCACATGGCAAATGGTGAAAACTAAAAAGACAAACTAAGGCAATATATACCGAAACAACTCAACGAAGCAATATTAGAGGACATAAACGAGGAACTACTGACTATTCGTGTCCAAGTCAGACCTAAATAAGTCAAAGATGTCATCAGTGTTGGTGGGTGATTGTTGGGTTGTTGTATTATAGGGTGATTGGTTTGGGTAGGTCCGTGCCCAATATGTTCTTCACGCACTACCAGAAAAAAGAAAGGTCAATGCAATTATCGTTATATGCAATGCGGGTCACCTAGGCGCCACTGGTGGTTCCCATCTAGTTGAACGGATTTGAGGATGCGGGCATATAAGAATGTAATCATGTGTTGCTATGGGCATCTGTTTTAGTGGTTGTTGTATAGTGTAATGAGTCTTTGTGTGTGTATGTCGAATGTAATTTGTTTAATGTATGTGGGTCTTGTGGGTATGTATGTTGCGCGGAGTGTTTATGGTGTCCATGAGTGTACTCCACTGATTGTCTATATATGTACCGGGGTGTTTAATGAGTTCTCGGCCTAACATACAAAGAGGGAAGAAAGAAGCTCGCCGCAGCTGGATCACGTTTATAAATGTTCCAACAGGTAATGCACGAGCGGCTTCCTCCCAGCACATTTTGTTAAGTTCAACGGTGACTTTTCCTGAGTGGGCATGGGGCCTTCCGGCAAAATGAGTGAAGTTCTAAAGCGGGCTGTGATTCAAGGGAAAAAGCGCCTAGTTGATTCATGATGAGTTGAAGACAACACTAGTGGGCAGTGACCTATTTATTGCACTGTCAAACGTTGGGCTGCTCTCTTCAAGCAGGGCCGAGACTCGTGTGGGGATGATCCTCGTACTGGTGTTCCATCAACTGTATCCACCAGGGAAAGTGTAGCCATGGTGGAGAGCATGGTCATGGATAATCGCCTAAACTCAGTGTGATACATTGCTTCTCAACTGGGAATAACTATTGAATCCATTGTTACCATCTTACATGATCACCTCAACCTTTCCAAGATGTCTGCCTGATGGGTCCCAAGAATCCTGACGCCTGAGCAGAATAAGAACCGGATAATGACTTCAACGGAGATGTTGACCCTCACGAGAGCGGAGCTAAAGGAATTCATGACCCGAATCGTAACCCAGGATGAAACGTGAGTTCCTCCCTTCGATCCTGAAACCAAAGACGAATCTAAGCAATGGAAGCATAACTCCTACCCAACGCCACGAAAATTCAAGGTCATGAAGTCATCCCGAAAGGTCATGGTGACAGTATTCTGGCACCCTTCTGTGTCTTTCTTGTATCCTGGCCGCACCATTAATGGAGCATATTATGTAGATCTACTCGGGAAGCTTTGGGAGGTTCTCCTTCAGAAACGCCGAGGGAAAGTGAACCGAGGTGTTCCTCTCTTGCAGAACAATGCACCTACACATAAGAGCATGGTGGCTATGAACAAATTGGTGCCCTGCAACTTTGAATTGTTGCCCCAGCTCCTTTATTCCCTCAATCTGGTACCTTCACACTTTCACCTTTCCCCACACATGAAGAGGCAGCTGCGGGGTATCTCTTTCGCTAATGACGAGGAGACCAAAGAGAAGGTCATGGAGGTTATGGACGGATTCGATCCAGTATTCTTCAGGGACGGATTTTCGCAATTGAAGAAGAGACTAGAGAAATGCAACACTCTCAAAGGTGATTACGTTGAAAAATAAATAAAAGTAGTTGAGTGAACCTTGGTTCAATTTCTTCTGAATTAATATATTAAATGTGAAATATGTTTATATCCTAATCGATTCATAATATTGAAATAAACAGTCGGATAGATACAAAAAGCAACGTACTGCATTTCACTAATAATTAATTATTAAAATATATATTAAAAAATAAAGTAACAAGGGAAGACAAACGTAAAATATGGAAATATATGAGTAAAAAAAAATGTAAGCACACAGAGAGATTTAACCGGTCGCTCAAGAGGTGGAGGTTGTGTGGCGAGTTCGCGGTTGTGTCTTTGGAATTCCTTCCAGTTTGTGTTAGCGTAGTCGTAAAGGGAAAAAGTGTGTATTTTGATGTGTGAAGAGGATAGTATAAGGCCAACATCCAGTCTGATGATCGCAAAGCAGTTTTTGTTTTTGTTGGTGATTTCAATGCTCACCATCGTGAATGGCTCGAGTGTGCATCACCAACAGATATTCATGGTCGTGCAGCATATGATTTGCTAGTGTTTCGGGCTGGTCACAGTTGGTGTCCGGCCCTACTCATCATGCTGGTAACTTTCTCAACTTAGTACTTATGGATGTACCTGATATTGTTAAATCAGAAATTAATGCACCCATAAGTACATCTGATCACTCTGCCATGAGTATTAAACTTGATCTTAGGCAACCTGTTCCTTCTTATACTATTACGAAGGAGATTTATCTAAAAAACATGGTTAACTGGAATAATGTCCGTGATGATGTTTCCAGGATCCGATTGGGGGCCATTCTTTGCAGTGCTGAGCCCATGTCCACTTTCCATGAACAGATACTTAGTATTATTTCTCGCCGAGTCCCTGTTAAAAGGATCTCACACCGGTTCAATGATAGAGCCTGGTTTACATTTGAATGCAAAGCTGCTCGGGATGCCAAACAGGCAGCATACCGCCACTGGTCTCAGCTACGCACAAGAGAATCTTGAAACGAGTATGTTCTAGCAAGATCTCAATCAAAGAGGATTTATAATGATGCGGAAAGGGAATATCTCAGTTCTTCCAAGGATAAATTGTTAAGCGCCACTGATCCACTCTTAAATTAGTAATCATTGGCTGCTCTCTGAGAACGGTCAACTTATTCCAAGTCCAAAGGAAAAAGCTAATCTTTTGATGAAGCACTTTGACTCTAAACTTAGTAGAGAGCAATTAATTTTCAATCAAGAAATGGCCATTATGCCTACTCTTAATAAAATTGCATTTCGGTCCAAAGAAGTGGAGAAGCTACTCAATGCTCTTGATCCATATGGAGGCACAGATCCCCTTAAGATGTTTCCTTTGTTTTTCAGGGAAACCTATGCTGTAATCACCAAAAAAACTGAGTGCAGTATTTAGATGCCTCATGCGATCTGGATCGTTCCCCGAGTGCTGGAGGGTGGCTCACATTACACCTATTCCTAAGAGAATCCCTTCCCCTGATCCCTCCAGTTATCGTCCAAACTCTAATACACCAGTATTTTCTAAAGTTTTTGAGCACCACGTTGCAGCTCGCCTTTCCCACTTTCTTGAGAGATCAGGTGTTCTCCCTTGTAATAAATTTGCTTATCGAAAAAAGCTTGGTCCAACGGATGCACTTCTTACGATCTCTCACAAGATCCAGTTAGCACTAGACCAGGGGAATGAGGCCTGCATAGTTCAACTGGATTTCTCAGCTGCCTTTGATAGAATAAATCATAATGGCTTGCTGAAAAAGCTAAGAGATATTGGTGTTGGTGGACAGATTTTATCTATTTTAGAACAATTCCTGGTTAGTCGCACCCACGGGGTTTGTGTTGATGCCAACTTCAGTGACTAGCATCCTGTCTACTCGGGCGTTCAGCAGGGCAGTGTGCTCGGACCTCTGCTCTTCAATATTTACACTGCTGATTACTTTCGCATTGCAAAAAAATATTATGTATGGGTATGCCGACGATGTAACTCTGCTCGCGACTATTGACTGCCCTCAGTCTCGCAGCATTGCAACTAATTCCTCCAATGAAGATCTTCGATGCATTTCTATATTGTGCCTTACATGGAACATGAAGCTTAACATCGCTAAATCTAAATGTATGTGTATCTCACGATCTCGTAGCCCTTTTCCTCAACATGAACCTCTCCATGTTGATGGTTTAGCATTGAACGATGTGGACGAACTGGACATTTTGGGCGTTAAATTTGATTCCAAATTAACTTTTGAGTGTCACATTAGATCTCTTGTGACTACTGCTTCGCAGAAATTACGAATCATAAGAAAGGCCTATGCCACCTTCAATGATGCTCCTGTGTCCGCCACTTGCGTCCGAAGCTTTATTCTTCCAGCTTTGGAATAGTGTGACCCTGTCTGGTCGTCTGCTGCTACCTCACACTTGCATCTTATTGACAGAGTATCTTATACTGCTAGCTTTCTTTGTGGCAGTAATGTCCAATGGAACTTTGCACATCGCCAGAAGATCAGCAATGTGTGCATGCTCTATAAGTTAAAATCCAATCTGCATCACTCGCTGAATATTTCCTTGCCAAATCGCTTTGTAGTAAGGAGAAACACTCTTCAGGCTTTGGCCCGGCATCCTATTTGTTTTCAGTCTATCGGATGCCGTACTAGCCAGTTTCAGCGTTGCTTTCTGTCAAGTGTTGTCCATCTTTGGAATTTCTTAGACGAAGAGACTTCGGCATCGAATAGTGTAGATGTCTTCAAAAAAAAGCTAATAAGATCTTTTGCTCATCATGAGCCATTATCCTGTTATTTTGTTATTTGTTATGTTTTTTCTTGTTTGAATATTCTATATACAGTATATCCTGTTTTGTTTGAATGTTTCTATATACTGTTTTTCAAATTTTTTATTTAATTTTATTACTCAATTTAATTTAACTGAATCCATAGATGACTGGAAGCCTTGAGGTTTATCTTTACCTATCTTTTCCTAGTTTGTTCTTTTATCCCACTTCCTTTTCTTCTTACCATCGTTCCCTCTTCGACGTTGCAGGTTTGCGGGGATTGCTAATTGCAATCTATAGTGCTTGCACTCTTCCCGTTCTACCTGTCTCATCTTGTGTAATAATAATAATAATAATGTGGTTGGATACTAAGTGAGGAAATTGGGCTATGTGGGTGTGGAAGCGTTTTGTGATTATTGGAGAAGACTATATCCGGGGACATAGGCCCTCCGTGATGCAGGAAGAGTGTGGGAAAGGTCCGGCCGATGTGCTCACAGCAAAAATGCTGAAGGGGCACCGGTCAGGTACCTAACCATACCATTGGATGTGTTTGAAGTAGTTTAAGTTTGTTTGCATTCAGGTCCCTCGCAAAGAAGCGAAAATGCTGAAAGGGCACCGGTCAGGTACCTAAACATACCATTGGATGTGTTTGAAGTAGTTTAAGTTTGTTTGCATTCAGGTCCCTCGCAAAGAAGCGAAAATGCTGAAAGGGCACCGGTCAGGTACCTAAACATACCATTGGATGTGTTTGAAGTAGTTTAAGTTTGTTTGCATTCAGGTCCCTCGCAAAGAAGAGTGGTTTGATGGGCCTGGAGTGGAACGTCTATGTGTAGTTGTTCTCGTGGTGAAGTATAATGGGTGTCCACTAGAATAGGGCTAGTGTTCGTGTGTACCTTGAGGGCTAGAAAGGAATTGTCTTGATCGTTTTTTTCCTATTTGTGGCGCCTGTGGAGTAATGTAGGTGTTGTAGCCTGCAACGCAAAGTCTGTTATTGGAGGGTGTAGACTGGTGCAATTCAATAGTTAGATGCCTGGTCTCTGTTTGCTGATTATCCAGTTGGAGACGGTATGGCGAATACCATGCCAGGGGCATACGCTCAGTTGTGCCACGCTAAGTCGACCTATGGTAGTGAGTGAAGTGTGCGTGAGGCTTTGTTAGTGAAGACCGCTTTTCCCTCTTTGAGCTCTTGGCATTGCATCAGGAGAGTAGCGGCCAGGGCAGCTACCTTGACAAGTGTCGGTGAGGGAAGTGAAGGTGGAAGTGTAGGAGGTGTGGGTTTTATGTTTTGTAGAGCGTGTGTGGTGTTATTGGACTTGGATGAGCCTACAGTACGAGGGAGGGGGGAAGGTAATGAAAGAAGAGGTGGAGAAAGTGGAAAGAGGGGATGAGATAGTGGAAGAAGGGAGGGGGGACAGTAGCAAGAAGGGCGGGGACAGTAGAAGAACGGGTGCTGAAACAGTGGAAAGAGTGGTAGGTACACTAGAGTGGAACTGGAGACAGCGGAAGAAAGGGGGGGGCAGAAGAGGGGCGTACTAACGGAAGAGGAGAGCGGGCTAGGAGGCAGGGTAAGTGGTGCATGTGGAAGGTCTCTTGAGAGCGATGAAATTGTTAGGGGCAAGCTCGTGCTCTCCGATGTGGGAAGGATGCTGCTCTTTTATTTCTATATTTATGTATAAAGGTGAACATCTTTTCTAGAGGGATGATTTGCCCAAGTCCGTACGCGACAAAAGCGTGTTTAGAACGTTGGCGTATTAGGTGTGCGTCACCCCCTGAGGTGTATCTTGCCACAGTGGAGAGCACGGTGTCCAATTATGTTTTAGGGTTGGTCGGGGTTTTAGTTGGTTCTAGGTTGGGAAGCGGTGTTGGTGTGGGCGCAAGGGTGGGGGCTAGTTGTCTCCGTGTCGCTGTCAGCGGCTGGGAATGTTTTTGTAAGAGGTGTGAGCGGAGAAGATGGGCGAGGCTGAGGTGTGTTGTTGTGGGAGTATTCAGGCCTCCTTAGGTCTAAGTCACCGACTGCGCGAGCCTTGGCAGGGTAAGGGCATCTTTCTCTCACGAGTTCATGGTCGCCACCGCAGTTTATGCAAATAAAGGTAGTGCTTTTGCAGTTAGTTTAGTGGTATCCTACTAGACTACATTTAGAACAGACGCGGTAGGCTTGGCACGTGTTTGTTTGGTGTTCCGATTGTGAGCAGCGGAGACACTGGTGTAGACTTATGTTGCGTTGTTGTTCAACGTTTTTAGAGTATGTTAATGTACCGCAGCCCTTGATGCTTTGCTTCAGCAATGTGTATTTGTGGTGCTTCTCAGATAGTGTAATAAATACAATACATAATCAAAATGCCAGCGATTATCTGACCTCCACGGCCTAGTAACTCTATGCAAACATCTTATTTCCTTCAATTTCAACCTTGAAACTTCACTCTCTCTCTCTCTCTCTCTCGTAACTCACACTCTTCGAGCCGATAATTAACATAAGGGATAGGGACAAAAATACTCAATATAAAGTGATAGGGAAAAACACGTCACGATTTGGATTCCACGTTAAGTTAATAGGTCTACTGACATGGCCACTCGAAGGAGCGTCAGGATGATGTGGTGGGTCGGCTGCAAGTCGATCTGTTTCTTTTTCTCATATTTTTATTTTCATTTCATTTTATTTCATTTCATTATTTTCATTTTAATGTTATTTGTATAATAAAAAGCGTGAGTATAAATAAATAAATATGAATAATTCGAAGATATTCAAAGCCAGTTCATTATTTCTATCAAGGCTCCATTTTTAACAAATTAAAATTAAATGCTCACTAAACATTTCGCAAACTAGAGAATAAATCTAAAAACCAATATTGATATTATTATTATTAAGCTGTTCCCAGTTCTTCCCGTTCCATCCGGTAGTGCACAGATGGTCTCCAGCAAACAATCCTTTGAGCAAACAACCACAGGAGTGGACATTTGCTGAGCCCCAAATCAACAAATTAAGTAAATTACTATCGTCTATCCAACACTCTTTTGTGGAACACTAGAATGTTCGTTTAGTTCCTAACAACTTTAATTTTTCCTCCTTCCAGATGTCAAATCGGAAGTTTCCGATAGCTCATTGCCTTCCTATTTGAAAATTGACTACGGTCTGCCTCTATTCGCCCTTCCGGTGCCCCCACAAATATAAGTTTCCTAAAAAAATATTACTTGACTTCTTTGTCAATAATTTTACTTTGATGGCATGCAGGGCACCGTAGTCATTCTGTGTAACGGTGGAGAAAGGAGGCAGAGAGACTGGCGAATAAATGCTTTCTGGTGGCTGAAAATTACCGGAGAAACTACCTGGAATTAAAATTAAACGTGAGAGTATATTTGAAGCTTTATTTCGATACTAGATTCCGAACCTAGTAGCCAAATGATGTTTTCAATAGACTAGTACATTTAATCCTATCGATTCCTCCTTGAATAGTTCTCAAGTATACCTGGAACTATCGGAGGAAGAGTGAATGCTAATGAGTGTCGCGGCCATATTGAATTTGAGCCGTTGGCTCCACAGCACAAAAAATACTAACAAAAATTTTGCGACCAGATAAATATAGCAAGACTTCGTTAATTAAATTATCAAAAGGACAAAATGTCTTTATTTTCTTAAATATTCAGTTAATTATGGCAGATATTCGCATTTTTGTTTAATGAATTTCGCTTATTTAATTCCACCCTATTCATTCATTTTTGCCTCATTAAAGAGGTTTTTTTTTAATTAAACTACATAAATATTAAAATGAAGAAAATTTAATTAATTACTCTTAATATTATTTATTGGTTTAAAATAAACAATTATGCGGTCAGCTTGTATTCGGAGATACATAGAGATAAGTTTGTATGATAATAATAATAATAATAATAATAATAATAAATAAGGTCTGGAACTAAGAAGTATGCAAAAAGGTTGTTAGTTCCGTGATTGGTCTGAAAAATAATAAGCCAGCTGGAATATATGATATAGTGGACGTCATGCTAAAACTGTTCCATCAAGGCAGAAAGATATTGACCTGATAATAGAAATACCTCCATCTGAGGCTAGAATTAAGGAGAATAACCACGACTTTCAATTAATGGGAGCTGTAGTACTATGAGCATGGGGCAGCCATATACTACGGGATGGCTTCATGCACCTGTGCAGCACCATTCACCCAACTCTCACTTGTGGCTCCAAGTAGCTGCTGGTCTAGAAAAATTCTGATTGAGAGTATAGGAAGGATAACTGAAGGATTGTTAGAGATAACAACGGTTTTTAGAGCAGTTTAAGGGTGTGTGGTTCTCAGCTGGCTGAGAAAACAAGGGAAAATAGATTTAAGTTTTATGTTGTGTACATAGACTAGGTAAAAGCTTTTAATTGTGTATGTATAGAAACATTATGGCAGGTTCTAAGATTGTAAGATTGTTTAGTGTGAGTGTCAAACTGTTAAATGCTGTTGAAAGTATTTATTTTAGAAGTGTAGCTGAACTGAGTGTTTTGATATGTGAAAGGGGGGGGGGTGTAAAGCAATGGTATTTTTTTCTAATGCCTTTCCTGAGAGAATTATAAATTGAAACGAAGTAAAAGGTTGTGATATTGATTAGGAAATGAGAAGGAAGATACGTACTCTCTATGTTCATATATGTTGATGATATTTTTATCTTTTACAAAAATGAAGGGGGGCGAGGTTTCTAATACTGCACCTGATATATCACCAGCATTAGATCTCCTAAGTTCCCTGCTGGACAAAGCATCCCTACTTCCCAAAGAATTTCCCAATAATGACGGTCAGGTGTTCGAGTTCGCTCCGTTACTCTCGCCACTGAGTCTATTTCATCTTCGATTTCCATCTTCCGTCGTTTTTTCTAACGATGCGCCTTGCCCATCTAAATCTCAGAACATTTTTTCCTTTTATTATATCCTTCACTCGAGGTTGTGCTGTTATCTATGTATCCTTTTATCATTTTTCAGGGCTATTCTTAATATGTATATCCCTTGTAGGCAGGTGCCAGATGAGCGCCCAAAAAAATCTTACTGTATCGTTCTGTGTCTCTGAGCTTTCTTTTCGCCGTATTTTAGTGTCCTGTGTCAAGAATTCACTTCTGAACGTTATATCTTTTAAAAAGGATTGTTTTTTAGCAACAAATAACGATCAAATAAGACGACTTGTAACCTTGAATGAAGATATAAGAAAGTCACCGCGCTTTAAAAATAAGATAAAAATAAAATTTTCGCTTTATGATATTGGATTAAATCGAAAAAAATAAGTCCAAAAATCCATATCATGACCATATTGATTGGTTTTAGAAACTTTAATAAAAAAATAGTTGAATTTCGAATTTTTGGTACACTATCTTTAAGAAATATTAAAAAATAATTTATAATTTCTTCAATAAAAAAAAATTCTTGAGAAAAGTTACACGTTGTAAAGAAATTAGCCTCAAATAGGAAAAAAACAACTTGAGGCAATTTTAAATATTTATATTATTGTTCTAATATTTAAATGAATTTTTTTTCCTAAAAAAAGTCTATTATTGCAACGAAAATCTCTTATGTTAGGATAAATGTGACTCATTGAAAATTTACTGGTCATCATTCATAATTTACACACTGTTTAGCAAATGTGCTAAACTTGACCGATTTTTTCTATTTAAATTATCCATTAAGTTCTCATAGTACCAACGTTTTGTGGCAAAAGCCATAATTATAATTACTAGAATTTTATAGTCATTATACATGGTTCCCAAGCCTTCTTCACAACACTCATAATTATAATTAACTTAATCGAATTCCACATTAATTTGACGCAATTACTAAGCTTTCATAATAACAGTCATAAATAGAATTAACTTAGGAGAATTTAAACGCCATTTTGCATAATCACTGTTTTCCTGTTAAGAATCGTATATCGAAATAGGTTAATAGAATTTAACAGAAATTTTACAATACAAAACTTACATGGTAGTAGAAATAGTGATTCGCCAACCCGCCTTTATCCAGTCATATCACGAACGGATAATGAAATAGACATAAAGGACAGTATGACAATCGCTGATAAGCCCGAGGTCACTAGGTGGCCGGTCATCTTTAGTAGGCTGGGAAGTATTTGACACCAAACAGCGTTCAGATGGAACCTTCGTCGCAACAGGAAAGAATGACTTGTTCCCGTTAGAGGTATGTAGATATAGATACCCATAGGCAAGATTCCTCGGAACAGAGAGTGTGTTGTGCTGCAAAGACAAACAGAGAAAGAAAGAGGTGTTGTAAATGGTTATGTATGTGATGAGAAGTGTAAGATCTACCCACCCGAATACAGGGGTGAGCACAACGCGTCCATCAATGGGTAGCCAGACCTCTCCTTGCGCTGATGTTTGTTTCCGCTCTTGCAGGGATCGAACCCGGTATCGCAACGTTAGTGGACCAACGCCTTATCCACTCGGCAAACAAGGGCTCTAATCTTCCGTGGTAAAAGTGTTAAATACAAATTTTGACCCCATACTCGGCAGTCTCCACATGTGTCTTTTGGATCCATATATCTTTCACACCGTCAAACAAACTCTGCCTATTATGGGAATGATTGCCAACTTTTCCTCTATATGGAACAGAAAGAATACCTATTCCGTACTCCGACGTGTGTTGTAAAAGACTACTTAACCCTAATATGGGGGACTGGCCTGTGAAGCCACGCACCCGAAGGCTTTATCTATCCTAAGAGCGGGTCAGACAATGACCGTATTGAGCGGGACTGTCGCAGACCCCGTTTAGTCAATCCGTAAATTGTGGGGGTTGAGTTTAATGTGAGTGGCTTATGTGGGGAAGAAAGGCGTGGTAGGCAATGTATTTAAAATTGAAAGCTTGCACTTGCTTGCTCTTTGTGAGTCAAACATGAAGGTGAAGGAAGAGTTTGTGTTGCCTGGAATAAATGGATTCCATTCAGGTGTAGATTAGGGTGGTACGAGCAAAGAGAGTGTTTCAGTAATTTTAAGAAGTGAACTGTGTGATGGAATAATTGGGTATGAATGTGAATATGTTAGCTCTAGAACTACATATGTGGCCGAAGCAGAGATTTACAAGGCTAAAACTCTGTGGGGTTGTAGTGTATGCTCCTTGTAATGATAGAAATGAAGCGGAGGAAGGTTAGTGAATGACTTGGAAGGAATGGCAGATGGAATTGGAAATTCTTATTGGTTGATGGTTGTAGAAGAGAGGATTGAACATTGTTTAAGAGGTGGAATTTTGAGAGAAGAATCCGGGAGGAAAAAGGAGGTTGTTCGGGAAGAAAATGAAAAAGGTTTGAAATAAGGAGAAGAATCAAGGAGAAGAAATAAAGAATGGTACTTGTGAGAAATGAAAGGGTCAAAAGCTTAAAGGCGAGAGTAATTCTGTGAGTTGTAGATTCCCCAACTGGATAATGAAGCGCACATAAAGATTAGAATGGCAATCAATGGCAAGCCATAAGGCACAGGAGACAGGCCTGGTTAGGAGAGGAAGGAGAGTTATTTGGTCGTAATTGTATGGTTTAAACCCAATTCTGGGTAAGGGACATGTGGATATGAGTAACCCTCATATGGGCCGCTAATACTCCATCGGCAGTGCTCCCTACAGAAGAAAGAGTAAGTATGTTGCGCTGTGAAAACGGGAAAGGAATGATAGTCGTGCTGTGATTGGCGATGTGCGTAACCCAGTGGGGGTAAGTTTCATCGTATTCGCTCAATAGGCGGCCAGCTCATGAGACTACTGAAAGGTTTGTGTCCGCTGGGATTCGAACTCGTTCCTCGACACTAGGACTCCAACGCCGTGTGCGCAAACTAGGAGTTGCACCAGGGTAAGAAATTAGTAGGCACGAAAGGGGTTGTTAGTACTTTGACAGGTTTGAAAATAGGAAGACAGCTGTTGCAGATCATATTATCGCTCAGATGCTAAAAGGTGGTGGTGTTCGTGTTATAAAATGGGTCTGGTGGCTCTTTTGTAGGGCATTTAAAAATTGAAGTAATATAGTCATATATGGGTAAAAGGAAGAAAGGTCAAAACAAGAAGTAGATGGAGATAATTCCTTTGAGTGTTGTAGGTGAAGTGTATGGAAAAACACTGATTGGATTTATAAGAAGAATAACTAGGGGATTGATAGGAGATGAACAGGTGTGAATATGTATTGATTACACTGGCCCGCGCTATTTTCAAGGTCTAACATATAATACCTGATTTTAGGCCAGTTTTTCGCGCTGAATCCCCAAATCATGCTCATTTTATATAATCAGACAAGTTTTTGAGATTTAAACACATGCAAGAAATTCCTATATTCCGATCTATTTGTCGGCGAATGTACACGCAATAGTAAATTTTGAACTCATTATAGACAGAAGACTTACAGAATGTTCTAATTGATACCAATAAGACTGCAACAGACGAAAAAACCTACTGATAGATGAATGGTCTCTTTAGGGAATTCATATTGTTCCTAGCAGACACCAAATCCCTTTTCAGGCACCAGCTGTAGTCAGCCAGAAAGTTTACATTTTAACGTCCTTGGTAGCGTTTCTCCATTACACGGATATCTTGGTGAAAGCACTTACCCTATTCTTCACTGAAGTCTTCACAATTCTTGTGAAAATAGACCAAGTAGGTCCGAAGGAAGTGCATTTTCATTGACATATGCGCACGGAGTTTACGGAAATCCTCCATTAACTCATCAACTGCCTTCTCATACTGAGGACTTCTGTGGTTGCCAAGGAAGTTTGCAATGACTCACTTGACCAGGCAGAGAGTTCAGCAGGATTCAGTGCTTCATCAAAACTAGGGTCCTTGATGAGTTCCCTTATTTGAGGAGCATCAATTATATCTGCCTTTAGTTTTTCTGAAGGAGATAAGCAAATCCCCTATCTTCCCTCCCCATTGCCTTGACAAAGTTCATCATCAGACCGAGTTTGATGTGCAGAGATTGAAGCAATATCTTGCTCGGTTCAACCATAGGGTGGTACAGAACGTTGGGTGAACCGAGTTCTATTCCATGTCTTGACGGCCACTCTTGTCTGACATAATACTGGTCGTCACTCCCACTGTACTACAAGCACATTAAACATGAATACTTTGTCTACTCACCTTGAAGGCCTAGTTGAGAGCAGATAACAGACGATCCATGCTGTTGCAGGTTTCTTTCTTTGCAGCTGAATGTCCAACAGGGATCAATGGAAACTTACTGCCGTTACTAAGAAGAACTACCTTGAGACTATTGTTAGATGGGTCAATGGAAAGTTTCCATTTCTAGCATCATACTTCAGGACCATTAAGTTGAGCAGGTCAGGAATGTCGTTACAGTAGACCAGTAAAGAGGCTTCATCAAACGTGAACAATTTACTAAATTCTTTCTTGCAGTACCGATACCAATAAAATGTTGTCTCTGGGGCCAGTATACATTTCTTTCAGAGACGTGAACCCAATAGCTGAGCAGATTCATTGGAAAGGTTCAGGTCTCGATTCGAGTCGTTAAGTTCGGTTTGCATAAATGGTACTAGTTTGTTGCCCTCTTCTAGCTTGTATGCATCAAACTCAACTGTATTGGTAATGACACTAGCCTAGGAATCAGAGCTACAATCTATGGTAGATCCATGAGCAGGAACAGGAATATCGGGGCCATGCGAGACTGGTTTTATAGCAGAAAGTACATTAGGGTATTGAACATGGTGCTTGTTTTTGCGATTGATGCCTTTCAAATTTGTCGTTCAGAAGTATGTAGAAGTCGATGACGTGATCTTCGCTTTCCCTCCACATCATTGGGACACCAAATGACATACTCTTCCTTTGCTTATTACTCCAATCCCTTAAATTTTTGACAAATGTTTTTTTACAGCAAATATGGAGAGCAAATGGCCTATCTTGGTTCCCTAGTTTCACTTAAAAATAAGCATGATATACTTTTTTCACAAAATCGCTGATTTTTGCTTGACTATCTTAAAGAGCGACATATCCGCACATGTAACAAAACCTATTCAGATGATTTTTACATGTTTAATTTATTTTAATGCAAATCTAGTCCTGAAAAGATGAATAAAATACATAGGTTGCCTGGTTACTCATCACTAGATGTGACAATACAGAAGTGTAGCACCCAAATTGCAAGGTGGAGTAGACCCAACGAGGAACTTCACAAATAAGCACCCTGTTAAACCTATAAAATCTTGAATTTGGGCACACATATTGGACATTTAAATAATATTGCATGTTGTAACAATGAACTAATGTCAAACGAAGCAAAATACTTGTAAATAATGTTAAACCACAATTTAATATGTATTAAGAAAAGAACCGAGAATATTGTAAAGATATAAGCGAAATCGTTGGAGTTCCCACACGGATGTAAAAACATACACACATGAGAAAACAGATATGAGCTGAAAGGTCTGGTAAACAGATAGCGAAAGCATTTGGGCAAATTTAGAGAGATATCTGATCTTACCAGCCAGACTTTACGTGAACCTGTGAAACGGTAGAATCAATCTTGCTATGGATGTTGGCCTGATAAAGCCCAAAAGCGGCTAAATACAAATACAACCCTAATAAACACGTGTCCACAGTGAACACGCACACACCCTTTGATTCTGCCCAGCAGTCGTAACACAGAACAAACGAACACAATTTGACCCGATAGGCTCCGCCCTGCATTCAGATTATGAGAATAGAAGTCAAACCCTTTTTAGGACAGTAGTATAAATAAAAGGACAAAAGCACTCCTGTCATGATTCATAATTCTTGATTCTTGATTCTTGTTTCTGATTTGGTACATTAGTAGCTTTATTAGTATTAGCCAGTCAGAAGATAGCTTCCAGCCGAAATATTGAGTAGACCTGAAGAAGTAGGCCATGCTCCTCTCCCAAGGAAGTAGACTCCACGACCGGTGACTCTTCGAAGGATGGAGTTAAAGAAGGAGACTTTCAAATTCTCCTTTAAAAATAAAGATTCCGCCACCTCAAACCTCAGTCTGGTCAGTCCTTCTCCCTTTATAGAAGTAATAAACGATTGGATTTGGATGATAGCGCTTTGGGGGAATACACGTTCTAATATAAATAAAGCATATTTTAGAAGGCAGATCTGACCAAAGAAAACTAATTATATTTTTAAATTCAGTTTTGAAACACAGGCCAGTGTTATAATGGATGGCAATCGAATGGATTATAAAAGGCAATAAATACCTTCAAAGACCATCCAAATTAGAATATCCAAGACCCTAAATTCCTATTATTATCATATAAACATCCATAGGATTAGATCATCAATGCATCATTGCATATTTTAAACTTACCCCAAACTCAAAAATATACAAATACTAAAAAAAACATATCTATAAAACATATTACATTTAAACCTCTAAAATCAGCTTCTAAATAGATGATATTCTCCCATATGTTGGTCCAGCTTTCTTTTAAATGAACTCAAGCAAAAGCTATTTATTAGATAAAATTCCCAAGCAATGCATTTCCATGCCAGATCAACTAAGGTGTTACCCTCGGTATCTCCAATTGTCTGGGAAATCGGCACTCTTATAGATTTCGGCAAGAGAAGTTGAATGGTAGTTATCCAGCTGCTGTATCTAAAATGGTTAAGGAGATCTCGAACTTTGAATCTGGTGGAATATGTCAAAACTCAATATGTAATATATAGACTGTTATGACATGCACATTAGACATTAACCCACCATTTTTAGGCTTTTGAATATTTTGAAGCTTTATTGTTTTGTTCATTAACTAGATTAATATCAAATATATCTCACTGTAGATAAATACCAAGTTAGTGGTTTTCAATAAATATCATCCACTTGAAGATACTTTATATATTCAGTTGTTCTTTAGAAATATTTCATATTTCCCTGTAGACTGTGGCGAGGAAAGACGAAACTGGATTCTATTCCCCCACGAGCAAAGTAGGGCCTCACCCAAACAGGGCAACGTAGTGCTTCTAAAGTCTTTGTAACGGAATGTCGTCGTATATTAAAGAGAGCTAGTTCTTATCACTACGTCTTGTTGAAAGAGCGCTCATCTTCACATTTAGTAGGAAATATCCTGCCTCTTCTTAAATGCGGCTTTCTTCTTCTCAGTGTGCACGTGTGTTTCATTTATGTGAACATCCGCATTAGTCTGAGAGCATCACGATGAATTTTTCAAGCACAACAGAGCAACATTAAACTTAAGGGTAGTACAGCTTTCTTCCTTGTGAGCCAAGTTCTGCCCCCTTTGACCTAGTTTGGCTATGTATTATTAGATTTTTAATAATGCTCTCACTTTATTTACAGGGCAAAAGTTTACGGTCAATATCGATAATTAAACGATAAATGAAATTAATAACATCAAACAAGCACTAAATGAATAACACTAATAAATCAAGGATGGAATTTAAACGAAGATCACAGTAGCATTTGAGAAGAAATTTATTCTCATCATACCGAAAACGATAATACTTTTAAACCTATGTCAGTAATTAAATAAATAAATGACCAATAATAAAATATCACTCGTACTTACAAACTTAATGGCAAACCTTTTACTTACGGACCGAAGGTAAATAATTCTTATAATACAAAAGATCTTAAATGTGAAATATTTGAAAAGACCGGTTAGGTCTAAAGTAAATTAGACAAGGCTGATGTATCATAGCAGAAACTACGATAGCTTGAAGTTGTCGGAAGGACAATTTGAATGCAAATGAGCTGAGTTGTGAGTGATTCTCACAGGTAGTCTTAATGCGGGATTTTTCCCGCTATGAATGTACAGTATTTTCAATGTTGTAGAAATGGTGTTTCGCACTGAATGAATGGGAATGAAAATGATTTAGGATGAAATTGTACTGATTATTAGGGTTTTTTTAGGAGTTTTTTCTAAAAACATCTCCCATCTCTTTACTTCCGTCAAACTTTACCAAGAGATTGTGGGAAGAGGTGTGGACTCTCCGTGTCCATAACCGCCCAAATTGTAGACGGTAATTTTGTACAGTCAACATATTTTCACTTCGCCTATTTTACCACTTACTTACGAACCCTTCTCAAAAAACAGCCATGGATTCCTTCGTAGGTTTTTACATTTTTCAATAATATGTTTTGTTATATCTTTAATCTGTTGTAAATCATTTTCTTTTACCGTTCTAAAAGAAGTAAGGCCCTTTTACAAGAACATAAGACGTTTTATAAGCCCTGTAATTATTTCAGAAGAACCTTGACTCTATTACAAGAGTCTAGGTTATTTTATCAGCCTTGTAATCATTTTACAAGTACGTTAACCATTTAACAAGAAATTGCACCATTTTATAAGACCTTTAATCTTGTCACAAGAACAATGATCCTCTTACAAGAACTAGAGCCATTTTAGAAGACTGTTAATCCGGGTGAAGGAACTTTGAGCCTCTTACAATACTTAGGCCATTTTCTAAACACAGTAATCATTTCACAATAACTACGATCCTCGCACAAACACTTAGAAGATTTTATTAGCCATGTCATCATTTCACAAGAATCTCCACCATCTTACAATAACTAGAGCCATTTTACCAGATATTTAATCCTGTCACAATAACTTTGACCCTTTTACAAGAACGTAAATCATTTTATAATCACGGTAATCATTTCTAAAGAAATTTGACCCTCTTTCAAGAACTTAAATCATTTTAAAAGACTTCTAATCCTGTCATAAGAACTTCGCGACTCTTGCAAAATTAGGTCATTTTATAAGTCCACTAATTATTTCACAAGAACTCTGACCCTCTTAGAAGAATTTGAAACATTTTACAAGAACTTTAAGCCTGTCACAAGAACTAAGGCCATATTATAAGCCCTGTAATCATTTCACAATAACTTTGACTATCTTATAAGATCTTATCCATTTTATAATCCCTGAAATAATTTCTCAAGAACTTTGACCCTCTTACAAGAACTTAAGCCATTTTATAGGACCCATAATAAATTCAGAAAAACTTTGAGTTTCTTACAACAATCTAGGCTATTTTAAAAGCCCTGTGAACACTTCACAAGAACTTTGGCCTTCTTACAAGAACTTAGGCCATTTTATAGGAACCATCATCAATTCAGAAAAACTTTGAGTCTCTTACAACAACCTAAACTATTTTAAAAGCCCTGTGAACATTTCACAAGAACTTTTGACCTCTTACAAGAAGTCTAATACGTTTAAAAAATTTTTAATTCTCTCATAAGTGCTGCAACTGCCTTGCAAGGATTTTTTCCCTCTGGAAATGAATTAAACACTCTTACATAAACTAAGACCCTTTGATAAGAACTTTGACCCTTTTTCTAAAACTGCATCGATCTTACTATAATTTCTCCCTGTTACAACAACTTTGACCTTCTTGGAAGAACTTTGACTGTCTTTCAACTTGAAACATTTAAAAAATAATTTGACCCTTTAACAGGAACTGCTACAGTCTCGCAGGTATTTGACCTTTTTTACAATAACTGTGATCCTTTGGCAACAACTTTAATCTTCTTATAAGCGTTGCACCAGTTTTGCATTCATTTTCTCCTCTTACAACTTATTTTGCCACTGTGAAAGAACTCTGATCCTTTTACAATACATTTGACCAGTTTCTTTTGAACTTTAATCTTCTTAAGGAACTTTGCGCCTCTTATTTGACTATCATAAAAGAACTCTAGCCATTTTACAGGAAGGTAAACCCTCCTATAAGAACTTTGATTTTGTTATAATACTTTTGACAGTTAAACTATGGCTTTGTTCATCATGGCCAGAATCTTTTCTCCTTTAAAAGCTTCACCGAATATCTAATTCTGATAATCCGCTTTTTAAAGAAAAAAAGAAGAGATAAGCAATAAATTCTGCTTCTCAAAAACATGGAAGTAGGAATATTCCAACTCCGAAATTTCCCAGGTGGATTATTACGATTGATCATATTATTTAAAATTTCAAAATGCTAATCTAAGATAACCTTACCTAAACTTTTCTGGCAATTTTCTCATTGTTAATCTAACGCCTGACACTGTTCCTAATTGGAATTTCCCGTTCACTCAAAAACTGGTATTTCTTTGATAGCTAAAGGCAATCAAGGATTTAGAATATAAAATAGAATCATTATATTCCTTTCTAAAATATGATCATTTTTTGGTGGTGGCGAGTGTAATGGCTTAGAAAATGGAAGACAATGGCTTTGTAAAATATAGTAAACATGTCGTTACCTAAAAGCAAATGGTTAGATCAAATGAAAACATACAATGTCTTTCTAAATTGTAGTGAGAATTTACTTAATTGGTATATAATACCGATGGCTTCTATAAAGGAAAACAATGCCTTTCTAAAATATAATAACTGCCAGGCAATGGCCTCGACACTTTCCCCTACGGGGGGAGCTCGCGCTTCGCTACTAAGATTAAAATTTAAAATCTAAAAAAAGCATTCATGGTTAAATTTTTTATAAATTTTCTGAACTTCACCATTTGTAATTCTTTGAGTTTTTAAAAATTCACAAAATTTCGATACTTATATTTATTTCTGAACTTCACCATTTTGTTTATTGATATTATAAAAGAATTATTAGAAATAACTTTGATAAAAAACATAAGTCATAACCAAACTAAGATGAAATTATGAATTCAAATACTCAAAAAAATCCCCTTCCTAAATTATAGAGTTAGTGATGATGATGATGATGATGATTAGTGATGATGATAATGATAGTAGTTAATAAGATTGCATAGAAAAAAGTAAATCATTATATGGAAAAATTTCTAAAATGATATATCAACAAATTAGCTATCAAATGAAAGAGCATAAAATTACTAAATAACGATAATATACTCGTATAATGATTATTAATAAATAATAATCATTAAAAAATAATAATTATCTATCAATTTTCAGGAAATAACTGAAAGTCAATCATAATCTAGAAAACCATCTAACAGTTACAACTTCCCAATGGAGCTGAAGGCCAACTTGAAAATCATGGCTACCATTCTGCCTCCGTTTTGAAACATGTAATTCGACACATCGTCACCACATCTTCTACCACGAGCCTCTCCTGGGACCGAGGGCGACATACCCCCCCAAAATATCAAGTCTTTCCTTAAGAGTCTTCCACGAGATGATGTCAGCACCTCAGTGAGACGTTTGTGTTCGTTTTTTTTAACGTTTCTTCGTCTAGGAAGAAAAGTGGCCATTGCGCCGTTTTAACAAAACGTCATCGTGAATTCGCCAGCGAGGCCAGAGACGCCACTTGTCATTGATAGCATCGAGCTGACAAGCAATTTGATTCTGACATCTCGGAGCGCCTGGGGGATCTTAGGCCTGGTTACTTTCGCTTCTTTTTCAGGAGACCCTTTTCTCCTTCTTCATGTTCTTTTGTTGTCATGTTTTTTTTAGCCAAATCACTGGTATTATCTCGCACAAATAGTGAGATTTGGTTCTTTCTTACATCCACTCTTGCACAACTCGCTGCCTCGATGATCTAGAGGAGTATTGTGGCAATAAATCCATTTCGCTTCTAGATTCGTAATTTAGGGAATATTTAGTGATTCTAATACGTGCCAAGAATGCGAAACGAATTGTAAAAAAACACATACAAACCCCCCACCCCTACCCGATTGTCTCCTCGGGTCACTTTCTACCTTGTGATAACCTAATTGTTTCATCTCTACAGTGAGACAAATATTATAATTCTTTAGTTATATATATATATATATATATATATATATATATATATATATATATATATATATATATATATATATATATATATATTTATATTTCAGGTAATGGCCTCGCCACTTCCCTCTACGGGGGGAGCTTGCGCTTCGCTATTAAGATTAAAATTTTAAATCTAAAAAAAACAACCATTTTTAATTCTTTGGGTTTGAAAAAATTCACAAAATTTCGATACTTATATTTATTTCTGAACTTCACCATTTGTTTTTTGGTATTATAAAAGAATTATTAGAAATAACTTTCATAAAAAAAACATAAGTCATAACAAAGCTAAGATGAAATAATTATTCAAATACTCAAAAAATAAATCCCCTTCCTAAATTATAGAGTTAGTGAATATATATATATATATATATATATATATATATATATATATATATATATATAGAGAGAGAGAGAGAGAGAGAGAGAGAGAGAGAGAGAGAGAGAGAGAGAGAGAGAGAGAGAGAGAGAGAGAGAGAGAGAGAGAGAGAGAGAGAGAGGATGGGCCAGCAAAAACTTCCCTTAATTCAAACTTGAATAACTCAATCAAATATAAATTGGATTTAAATGAAAATTCGTATACAAATACTTATATGGATTTTTTTATTATCTCTGTCAATTTCAACAATATAACTATAATAGTTTAGGTACCATTAAAAAAATAACATAGTCGATTAAATATTTTTGCTGAATCAAGAAAACGTGCGATATTTGTGCGAGGCAAATTCGAAGTCTGCAGGTTTAGACTATTAGACTATAATAGACTAATTTTTTCTCTTCTCCTTCAATCATCATTTAATTTTAAACTTATGAGCTGTGTTAAATATGATCCCTATCATTATAGTGTTAGGGTTCAATGATAAAATTATATTAGAAGAGTGTTTAAAAGAAAAAATTTGGAATGTAAATAGAATTTTTCGTAAATTTCTAGTTAGAAATTGGACTAGAAGATGTTTTTATAACTTAATTAAGTAGATAAAAACTACTGGTTTGATAGTTCAAAGAAAAGGTAGTTACGACCATAATAAAACTGCTACAACAGATAATGAAATGATTGGAGTAGAACTTGTTTTATATCGGAGGAAAAATCAGGAACTCTTTCTATCACAAAGGAAGATCTCAATTTAATTGGGTATTTCCCATTCTTCTGTTTAATCGATTTTAAAACAACAAAAATTAAAAGTTATAAAAGAATACGCATTTTAGGTCGTGATGCTAATGTAAGACACCTTGTAAGTTGCTCTAAGATCGCTATTCACCTCAACGTATGAGAAATTTTGTGTGTAGCAAAGAAAAAGATTTCACTTTGGAAGTGCCAACAAATTGTCAAAATAACAGAGTTTATTGCTCAAAGAAAAGAATATCCATCCATCCCGCCTTTATCATGAATCTTGAAGATTTATAAAAACAAAACAAAAAATACAATGGTTTCTGCGGGTCTGTCATGGAATGGGCAAATGAGGATCCATTTTATCAATAAACAAAAATCCAAAGTTAGTTCAGAAAATTACATCGGGCTGCTTCATGATTGCCATCAACTCTATCCTAATGGAGACTTCATTTTCCAGCAAGATGGTGCGCCCTCTCATATTAGCAAACCAACACAGAAATATTTAGAAGAAAATTGTCCTCATTTTATCAAAAGGGATAAATGACTTCCTCAATCTCCAGACTGCAACCCTTTGGACTATTCCAAGTGGAATTTACTTCAAGAAAAGGTTTACAGTAATAGAAAAATAAATTTAGTGAATTTGAACTTAAGATATAAAAATATTCTTGCATGGGATAACAAGGCATTCTGACATCAAAAAATGTATTTTTCTTCCTTTAAAATGCGATCAAGGGCTGTCTGTATATGACAAAGAAGGTAGACATATTGATCGTTTATTCCAATAAAGGTATATTTTTATGATTTTTTTTTGGGGGGGGGGACATTATGCTTTGTCGGAAGCAAAAGAGAAACAAATTTTCGAATTACTCTTTTATTTTTTTAATTGTAGCAATAATATTAGAGCTATATTATTGAAATTATCACATATGATAAGGAATACATATAGGTTTTTGTACAAATACGAATTTTCATTTTATCCAATTGCATTTGATTGATATATTCAGTTTGAATTTAGTGAAGTTTTTTCTGTGCCACCCGATATATATATATATATATATATATATATATATATATATATATATATATATATATATATATGTCGGACCTACGGAAAACAAAAGAGCTAATTCTGGATTTTCTAACTTTGTGATAGTATTCATGTACAAGATTAGTAAACTGTGTTCTGCTAGTTAGAAAATCCAGAATTAGCTCTTTTGTTTTCTATAGGTCTGACAGAGATATTTAATTATCACCAAACTAACTAACTAACTATATAAATATATATATATATTTATATATATATATATATATATATATATATATATATATATATATATATATATAATGTCCCCAATTCTTTACAAAAGTCGTAAACTACGTGAGTCCATTGATTTCGTTTGGAAAATAATAATATTAGGGTATTAAAGTAACATCCTGAGCATAACTAGGGTAAAAAAAGAAAACCAAATGGAAACCGGTTATTTTTTGGAGGCAGTCTAGAATAACACTTCGTTCTACTAGTAAAGCTATATAGAACCCTACCAAGTCACCAAGTTCACCATTTCCCTCAACTCCTCCGTTAAGCCCCCTTTTCTTAAAGTGGGCGAGCATCGAGCCATGTTTCTCCGTAGTTTGTATCAATAAAAGGTTCTTTTCCCTCTATTAAGAGAATCGTTAGAGGCGATTTGGCTCCAGAGGCGCGGAGTCAGCAGAAACTGTTGTCCAGACGGGAGGAAACACGCCTAACTGAGTAAGTAATTGGAAGAATTGGCGTGAATCGAACGGTTTTAAGATAATTAGGATGTGTTCCGAGTGGCTCCGAATCACATTCTATTTCAAAGTGGTTTCGATTGGGTGGAAGAGAGAGAAACTTGGCTCTAGCACAATACACTTAACGAATATAACATAATTTACAAAAAAAAACATGGAATAATTGAGTAAATTATAAGAAATAGCAATGAAGAATATAACGGATATATAATCGGGAGATTGAAAAATCAGCTCATTTCCTATTTCGTGATCAATTCCGTGTTGCTGGTGATGACGTCCGGAAAATCAAACCTCTGGCAAGTGAAATCTTCAAAACCTACAAAATGAACGTGCCGTAATTAACCGGAGCTCAGATTCGTAAGAGGAACTTGGGTGGAAAGGCATTTCTAGGCGTTGTCTCTTACGGAGTCCCTCCATCGTGAAAAGCCCATTCCATTCCGACTTGGCTGATTAAACCAGGTATAGCGTCGTCTTTGTTCCTATCACCCGCAATGGAACACAGACAGCGGTGTTTTAAAATAATAAGTCAGAAAAACTGAAAATGCTGTTTGAATTTATTTAGAGAAAATATTTGATCTGATTGGGCGATCGTGCATTCTCTATATTTACCACGATGATGCGGAAGGATCTTCCCGCTGCGATATACTCTTCCCCCTCCCTAGGGCATTAAAGCGTGCTTCGAAGACCCACCTCTTCTTCTAGGCTTTTCGCCCTTATTGATAGATAGGCGCTCAGTGAAGGCTCATTGCTGTGAAGAGCACCATAAAAACATTTATATTTTTATTACTTTTTTCAAAACAACGAACCGAAATTATCTCTCCAAAATATCCGGGGAAAGGTTCATAAAAAAATGGTGAAGATCCGGGAGGTGAAATTGATGATGAACTGAGCGAAGAGCGACAACTCTCTTTCGGGAGCTGCGAAACAAACAACTGTATGAAAATGGATTATTTAGTTTTAGCATTTTGAGTATGTTTGCAAAAACATTTTTTTAAATAATTACAGTCAATTGATGCACACAGTTACTATTTACAATGATGTCGTTTTTCATTAACACTCCTTCAATTCGTTTTGGCATTCTGGAACCAAATTTGTGATGATATCTTGAATAATATAGCTCGATAGTAATTCAATATGCATCCGCTAGTACCTACAATTGGATAGCTTCGGTTTATCAGCCGATAGTTTGATTACCACCAAGAAATTCTCTATTTGGTTCACTTATGCCGAATTTCTGCGCCAAAGTCTAAAGATTTCGGTTTTATTTTCAGCCAAGAAGTTTCTTATTGTTTTTGTTTTGCGATAAGTTGGGTCATTATTCTAAAAATGCACCTATCATAAACAAATTGGTAGTGAAATATTGCGAAGAGGTTCTGATGAAGCACGTTATGGAACCATTTTGAGTTCATGGCAGTGTTTGGGGGAAAAAAATGTTTGTGCTCCAGTTTCCTTAGATAGGAAACAACCTCAGATATGGAGAGTGTCCGGATGCTTCACCGCGGGCACGACGCAGGACTAATGAAAACGCTCCCCTTTTTTAGCTTAACGACGGAACTTCCAGAAGCTCCAAACAATTGAAAGTGAGCTTCATCAGAAAATATCACATTGCTCCAGTCTTCAACAGCCTATTTTTTATAATCCCTACGAAAATGAAGCCTATCCGTAAGTCTCTTCTTTGTAGAAATGTCTCCGCCTCACTCTGCGCGCTGAAGCGTTCACACTTTACACTTGCTTCTTTCCACTCGTGAGCAAGCTTTACATGGAAGACAGCTGAATCCTTGAACGAGGACCTCACTATGAGGCGATCTTGGTATTCATTTAAAGTAATTGGACATCCAGAAGACTTATTTACATAAGCAGAATTTCAGTCTGCTTAATTTAAAGAGCAACAATGGTTGCATGTTTTTCTTTGGAAAGAACCATTTCTGGCATTGAAAATGATTGAAACATGGATTTTTACCGAAGTAATAATACAAATTAGATTAGAATTACACAACATCAATCATTGAGCAAAGCTCAAGGGAGAGAAACTCATCTCCTATAGGAACAGGACAAGAGCACGATTTTGGTATCGGCGAAGAAATGCAGTTTTTCTTATTATTTTAGAATTTTTAATATACCTCCAATAATTTAAATATTAAAACATATATATATATATATATATATATATATATATATATATATATATATATAATAAAAAACTCACAAAGTGACACGGGAGGAAAGTAATAATATGAAAATTAACCCACAGGAAAATGAAAAGATAAATCCAAGCCCTTCCCAACTATATTTACAAGTTCATTTCCAAGGAATAGCATGAAAATGGAAAAGACAACCTTATTTAGGGTACAAAGATACGAAGGGAACTCCCATCACATAGTACAAACCAATGAAAAAACACAATAACAAGATAGAGAAATACCAATAAAAAGATCATTAGGCAACTAATAACAGACATATGAATCCCTCAAACGATATACACACAACAACGCCGTGCATATGAATAGAAATGGTAAGTGAAAAAACATAAAAACATTTTAAAGGATTATCATTAGAACGAAAACATTTAGGGCTAAGAGTTAATCCACGATCACAGCAGAGACACGTGGTGGGGGAGGCAATGCGAATGATATTACACTAATAAAGAGTGACAACAGGGTGCATTTTTTCTGTTTTGTTTTTGTGTTTTTTTCCATTGGTTTTTACTATGTGATGGGAGTTCTCTTCGTATCTTTGTAACCTATATAAGGTTGTCTTCTCCATTTCCATGCTATTTCTTCAAAATGAACTTGCAAATATAGTTCGAAAGTGCTTGGATTCATCTTTTCATTTTCCTGTGGGTTAATTTTCATATTATTGCTTTCCTCACCTCCCACTTTGTGAGTTTTTAATTATATATATATATATATATATATATATATATATATATATATATATATATATATATATATATATATATATATATATATATATATATATATATATATATATATATATATATATATATATATATATATATATATATATATATATAGCCCGAGAATAATTTTGTTTTGGCAATAACATCATAACTATTCGTCCGATTCTAACGAGATTTGCAACCCTTATATTGTTTTACATTCTCTTTTGAATAAAATAATTGACAAAGTCCTCCCACGGTTACTCCGGGAATTATTTTGTTTGGCAATAACATAACTATTTTGCCGATTCTAACGAATTTTAAAGTCTTATGTTATTTTACAATCTATTTCGAATGATATAATTGCCAAGGTCAATCCTGGAATTATTTATATTTTTGAAAGTCCTAAATTAAAACAAGTGGAGCACGCGACTTTATGGTCAGTAGACCTTGTTTTATGTTAATGTACGTCGCTAAATTGAGTAGTTTCCTTGACTTTAATAGAATCACTGAAGATGTTCCGATGTGTGGAACAAAACTTCTGACAAAAATAAATGTCCTTTCCCATCTACCCGTGGGTCTTCATTTTCTTGATATATATATATATATATATATATATATATATATATATATATATATATATATTCGTCATGGCAGGTTTAATTTAAATTGCAAGTGAAGTCTAATTTTGTATTATTATTTTTTATTGCCAATGCACGCGATTGGTCGTATAATCGCCTTCTCTTCTTTATTTAGCTCGTGAATAAACATCTTGAAGTTTATTGAAAACTAAAGGTTTGTATTTTAAGGAAGGTAGCAATAAGTTAATACACTTTTGCGCAATATTTTATTACACTGACGTGTTTCGAAACGGCACGGATCATTTTGAGAGACAAAGTGGACAAATATTACAAGAAATAGGTTTATATATTACAATATTTGGCTACAAACTTGCTAACAATAAAAAATAGGGTAGCTTATAAGCGAACTAATGCCCATTAGGGTTTTGGGAAACAGCTCAAAGTTGTAGAATTCCGGGCCGAGAAGGTGGAGACAGAGGTTAAGCTCATTTCCCATTGAGATTAGCAACTTAGGGCGGATAGGTTATGCTCGCCACATTGCTCGATTCCGTTTCTCTTGCACTTGGAAGTATCTCGTATGGGAATTTTACTGTATATTTAACCTTAGTTGGTTTTATTGGATAAATATAGCTTCGATGAAGACTAATTGGCATCGATTTGGGGCAGAGTCTAAAATTGTAGTGTTTTCCTCCATCATTTTTCTGTTAAGGCAACCTTCGTATCTTTCCTGTATGTGTCTACTTTCGGACCTCCGTTATTCAGGTGGTATGTCATCATCCTTGAGCGTGTTCTTTTGGTAATCCCAATTTTTTGGGGATCACCGAACAACATGACATGCCCTGTTTAAGGAAACAACAGGAACGCCAGTTTACAGTGTCCGGATCTTGCTCATTCTGGAATGGAATACACCCTGGCAATGAAATCTAGATGTATATCTTTATTTCTAAACTAATTTTCGCTCTTTTAAAAGATAGACTAGACATCATGATGTATGTGCACTTTTCTATGAGATAACACTCGGGAGGTGGTTTGACATTTTTTCTTCAGTTGATCTCTTCAGTTTCGCTTCCTGAACTCATTTAAATAACTCAATGGATTCTATACAAAATGGGTCTTGAAAATCACTTGTCGAGTAGCTTTTTAGAATTTACCATTTTTTTTCATATTATTAGTATTTTTTAATATTAATTTTATAATTAATTTAAAACTAAAAAAGGAAAGCCAACACTTAAAAATCGACTTGATGAGATTTGTAAGCAAAGAGGTATGGTAAAGGAAACTTTAGATG
Organism: Ceratothoa steindachneri; assembly: GCA_963969495.1. Classification (NCBI taxonomy): domain Eukaryota; kingdom Metazoa; phylum Arthropoda; class Malacostraca; order Isopoda; family Cymothoidae; genus Ceratothoa; species Ceratothoa steindachneri. Next base: position 206,330,944 of record OZ018319.1, on the reverse strand, counting down.
TGTGGAAGGTACATTGACCACACAATTCTCCTGAAGTTGCCCAACAATTTCGCGGATAAGGGTGATTACCTTGCCACTGAGTTCTCCATGACAAGAACGTGAAGGTTAGCAAAGTAATAATCGGAGATAACACGTGATTGTATACAAAGTTTTGTCTCATAAATAACATTTATTCAAGGAAACCAAAAATCATTAATCTTGAGGGGTAAAAATATATATGTATGTACACATAGTAACCAATAAATCAACCGAATTTCCGTAACCATAGAGACCACATATGTTAGGCATAGTACGAACCGAATTTCTGTAGCCACAGAGACCACATAGCCTACGCATAGTGTTGAATATTTCCACCAAATTTCCCTAGACCTCGTAATTATAAGAATATCTATGTATATTCCCCGGACAAACTTTTATATAAAATCCTGTAGCATAAGGGCAAAAAAAACGGATGGCACGAACACAGCAGCTAGAAAAATAGGAAACAATATTATTCATGGCAGGAAAAAGTATTATCACACGTACAATGCATGAGAGATTACATCTTTAAAGTGAGTTTACCCTTTTAAATTCATTTACGTAAAGAGTGGTTTAGGTCTATTCTTTTGAGTCTCTGGGGTTTCAATACATACATACAGCCACTGGCTTATCATAACCTTTAACAGCCTTTAACATTATTCCTTAATTTCTATTTATTCACTTTCTCTCTTCGTCAATTTGCTAATCTTTCTTGAGTGACAACAAGGTCATCGGTTTCTTTTTCACCCCAAAGAATTTAGTCTTTGCGGATTTTTCCATTTAAAGGCTAAACAAATCATTATTTTTGAAACTAAAAAATCACTTTCTTTTTCTGAAAGATCTATTTATAGTAAGACTATATGTATATATTAATAGAAACAATCATGTCACAATGAGATTATTAGCATTTCTCTATTATAAATTTTTGTAAGGAATTATTTCATTTATTGGGGAATGTCAAATTTTGTTCTTGGATAGATAATATTTTATAAAACTCATCAGACAAAGATGTAAAGTAATACAAACCCTTTGAGTCATGGGCTCAATCTTCAAACAAAACTCTATTTAGATTCATTGATAATATTTTACATAGAACGTGAAGAAAAATGAACGTAATAATTATATGGTAGAGGGTTTTCAATCATAACTCGAATCTTAGCCATTAGTCACTGGTATATTATCAACAACTCTTTATAATGAATACATTTTTAGTAATTTTCTGTTTAATTCTATAGAAAAAATATCAAACTCGGAGAGAGAATCTTCCAATGTGAATTTTACAATATACTCGTACTTTAATAGCGAAACACGGTTCTGCCAATCCAGGAAACCTTCGAAGCTAACACCTCAACAAGAGAAGTCTTGTTAACTAGCTGTCAAGTAGCCACTCTCTCGTATGCAACACCGCATCACCCACAATATCCCCCCTGGCGAGACATTTCTTAATATGCGGTTAAAGTAGCAACAGCTTGCCTCTGACTACTGGAATCAGAGATGGCTGAAAGACGAGCTTCACCTACGCCAACCAGCTGTACTAATTATATCAATCTAGCAATCAATATAATAAATGTTTATCGTGCCCCCACATTTGAGTGAAAACGATCCCGTATCCTGTGACGCGCAAGAGTGACTGCTAAAATAACTAATTGCCACGGTTCTTTTAGCCCATTTTTTTGTAGTGATGAAAAGCGGGCCAAAGAGAAAAATCTTTTCTATTTTAATCCCATTTCATAGCTATGCCAAGGCAGTTTATTTAAAAATAATATATTCCTTTGTATATTTTATCATAGCTAACACCTTTCTATAAGTACCATCAAATCCTCGCTTTTGCGTCGAGCTGATCGTTCCTTCGTTTCCAAACACGATCTTGCTCCTATTCGTCTATTACCAACCACCGTACACCGTACCCAGTCTCCATTCGCAAATCCCGCAAAATGCCAATCCGCTTCTCAATCATGCATTCCTTCATGTTTGCCATCCACTCCATCTAGTGATTGGATTTTTAATAAACTCAAAGAATTTATCAGAGCTTGTTATAGGCGTCCATATCGAAGCGCGGATTCACGCTTTATAACCAACTTATCAAAAAATGTTGAATATCTAAATAATTCAAATATCTCTCTCTAGATTTAAGACTAGCTATCGGATCATCATACAGATTCAATCATTTAGCATATTGCGCATAGTCTATCTAGGGATACCCTTCTCTTATCGAAATGAATTAGACTGCTATCGCATGCATTAAAACTGATCATTTAGGTATTTGTATGTAGTCAATACCTCCACAAAGCTTTAATACACTTTATACATGAATTTTAAAGTAATCATTACAAACAAACGGCTATAATTAAATTAGGTTAAAAGATCCTCCTTAAAGGAAATGATAGAATTGGATCATAGCCAAACAAAGGAATGAAACAAAATAGCTAAAAATGAACGGAAATGTAATGAAACAAGTCTCTTAGTTTCACTTTTTCTAAATAAACCTCTCGTATTTTAGAGTTCACACCTTTACTCAAGGAAGAAAGACTGAATATGTTGGAAGATACATAGAGTAAGTGAAAACGAATAAAAAAAGAGAAAATATTTAAAATCAATAAAGAAGGACAAAGGCACTACAATTTCTAATGCCGGAATATCTAATTGCTGGCGATAAAAGTTAATTTAATAATTACAAGAATAAATTATCGCAGCCGTTCGAATGTATATTACCTGCAAGACCTACAACTCAGAAGTTACTCGTGGCAACATCCTAAAGTTGTCCTAGAAAATCACTTGTCTTAGAAGAGTCATATTTTGCCATTCGAAGTTACTGGTGGCAACATCTAAAATGCTCCTAAAAAATTACTTGTCTTAGAATTCATATTTTGACACTTGAGTTTCCGGGGCAACATCCAAAAATGGTCTTAGAAGAGTCATATTTCGCAAATCGAGTTTCCAGAGGCAACATCCTAAAATGGTTCTAGAAAATCACTTATCTTAGAAGAGTCATATTTGGCCAATCGAATTTCCGGGAGCAACATCCTAAAATACGCCTAGAAAATCACTTGTCTTAGAAGAGTCATATTTTGCCACTCGAGTTTCCGGGGGCAAACATCCTAAAATGGTCCTAGAGAATCACTTGTCTTAGATGAGTCATATTTTGCCACTCGAGTTTCAGGAGGCAACATCCCCAAATGGTCCTAGAAAATCACTTGTCTTAGAAGACTCATAGTTAGTCACTCAGGTTTTTGAGGGCAACATCCTAAAATGGTCCTAGAAGATCACTTCTCATAGAAGAGTCATATTTAGCTACTCGAGTTTCCGAGGGCAACACCGTAAAATAGCCCTAGAAAATCACTTGTCTTAGAGGAGTCCTATTTTGCCACTTGAGTTTCCGGAGGCAACATCCTAAAATGGTACTAGAAAATCACTTGTCTTAAAAGAGTCATATTTTGCCACTCGAGTTTCCGGGGGCAAACTTCCTAAAATGATCCTAGAAAATCAATTGTCTTAGATGAGTCATATTTTGCTACTCGAGTTTCCGCGGGCAACATCCTAAAATAATCTTAAAAGAGTCATTTTCTGCCACTCCAGTTTCCAGTGGCAACATCTTAAAATGGTTCTGGAAAATTACTTGACTTAGAAGTCATATTTTCCCACTCTAGTTTCCGGGGGCAACATCCTAAAATGGTCCTAAAAAATCACTTGTCTTAGAAGAGTCATATTTTGCCATTCACGTTTCCGGGGGCAACATCCTAAAGTGGTCCTAGAAAATCACTTGTTTTAGAAGAGTCATATTTTGCCATTCAAGTTTCCGAAGGCAACATCCTAAAGTGCTCTTAGAAGAGTCATTTTCTGCCACTCCAGTTTCCAGTGGCAACATCTTAAAATGTTTCTGGAAAATTACTTGACTTAGAAGTCATATTTTCCCACTCGAGTTTCCGGGGGCAACATCCTAAAATGGTCCTAGAAAATCACTTGTCTTAGAAGAGTCATATTTTGCCATTCACGTTTCCGGGGGCAACATCCTAAAGTGGTCCTAGAAAATCACTTGTCTTAGAAGAGTCATATTTTGCCACTCGAGTTTCCGCGGGAAACATCCTAAAATGGTCTTAAAAGAGTCATTTTCTGCCACTCCAGTTTCCAGTGGCAACATCTTAAAATGGTTCTGGAAAATTACTTGACTTAGAAGTTATATTTTCCCACTCGAGTTTCCGGGGGTAACATCCTAAAATGGACCTAGAAAATCACTTGTCTTAGAAGAGTCATATTTTGCCATTCAAGTTTCAGGGGCAACATCTTAAAATGGTCCTGGAAAATCACTTCTCTTAGATGAGTCATATTTTGCCACTCGAGTTTCCGGGGGCAACATCCTAAATTGTTCCTAGAAAATCACTTTTGTTAGAAGAGTAACATTTTGCCTCTCGAGTTTCCGGGGGCAACATCCTAAAATAGTCTTAGAAGAGTCATATTTTGCCACTCGATTTTCTAGGGACAACATCCTAAAATGGTCCTAGAAAATCACTTGCCTTAGAAGTCCTATTTTTCCACTCGAGTTTCCGGGGGCAACATCCTAAAAATGGTCCTAGAAAATCACTTGTTTTAGAAGAGTCATATTTTGCCACTCGAGTTACCGGGCACAACATCCTAAATGTGTCTTAGAAAATCACTTCCTTAGAAAATCCATATTTTTCCACTCGAGTTTCCGTGAGCAACATACTAAAATGGTCCTAGAAAATCACTTGTCTTAGAAGACTCATATTTTGCCACTCGAGTTTCTTAAAGTAATCAAAAGGAAAGGTCAAGGAATAGTGCGCCTCTCCTCTACACAAATCATCCTCGCGACCAAAATGTAGAAGAGGTAGAAAGGATATGTAGACGAAAGTCAACGCTACACGTAAGGATGAAGAGACGGTCACACCTTGTGAGGATGTTGAAGATGGACCTCTTTAAATGATTTAGGCAGCTAGTTCACTAGTTTCCTAGGCTTGCATTATCACTAGTACCTTGCTAATTTGCTTAGCTACGGGGACTCTCCTCCCTGTCCTACAAATTTTCTAGTATACTTTTCTTATAATTTATTGGTCATCATACACTACATGCAACCACATGCACATTGATATCTTGGTTCACAAGTAAAAAAGTAGTCTCAATATTATTATTATTATTTTTATTATTTTTTTTATTATTATTATTATTATTATTATCACGCTTCTGCTATTTATGCTATAAGTTTTAAAATGAGTGTCAAAACTAGACTAAAACTACCTTATAAAACCACTACAAACTTTCTGACTATTTAATTAATAAAACAACCATCCTACAGGATGCCCTCCCCCCCAAAAAAAATAAACGGACCTTACTAAATTTCGATAGGCTCCATTTCTTAATATTATGTCGAATTAAGAAATGAAGCCTATCTTTTAGGGGGGTATTATCTTGCTACTGTTTTTAGTCCCTTTACGGTACTCTAGAAGATACTGTTTCGAACCGTAGGTCATCGGTCGGAAGGTAACTATTTTACTTTTCAATGAGTCTTATGGCAATAATGTCTTAACTATTCGGTCGATTTAATTTGAAGCTCTTATGTTGTTTTACATTCTCTTTAAAATGATATAATTAACAAAGTCCTCCCAAGGTTAGTCCGGGAATTATTGAAAATTTTGAAGGTCATATTGTCATAAGATCTTAAGTCAGATAATTGAGAGCACACGACTTGGGTCTTTTGACCTTGTTTGTACCTAAAGATCGTTCAAAGACCTTACCTTACCTTCTCCATTTTCTCTAAGACTAGCCAAAGAGTGATTTTAGATGTCTCTGTTGGCCTTGATTCTATGATTCTATATGATTCTATAATTTGATTAGATTCTTTACCGGGCCTTGAAGGTATTCTTTTATAATTCTATGTGATTCTATAATTTGATTGGAATTATTTACTTGGCCTTGATGGTATTCTTCTATAATTCTATATGATTCTATAATTTGATACGATTCTTTACTGGGCCTTGAAGGTATTCTTCTATAATTCTATATGATTCTATAATTTGATTGGAATTATTTACTTGACCTTGATGGTATTCTTCTATAATTCTATATGATTCTATAATTTGATTGGAATTATTTACTTGACCTTGATGGTATTCTTCTATAATTCTATATGGTTATAGAATTTGATTGGATTTCTTTACCTGGCCTTGATGGTATTCTTCTATAATTCTATAAGTTGATTGAATTTCTTAACCCCGTTGAGACTAGCGGAGAAGAGGCTCATCTTCAAGCCATGGTACTTTGTTCACATTTATTTTCGCATTATATTTTCTGTCATCTTTTTCTTTCTGAACGCAGAGAAGAACATGATGGGAAGATAGAGAGAATCCTTTGTCTTAAATCGATGGTTTGCAGAAAAGTGTGGAGGAGTAAAAGATAGTAATTATCTTGATAAAAGCAGGTGAGAAATAAATCTCGCAATGCACCTAGAAACAATAGGATGGGAATTTAGAGTATCCTACTCTAAACCAGACCATTGCATCGTAACAGCAATAATTAAGTCTCTGCGGATCCTGTCGTAGCAATATCCTGACTTCATTTGTAGAATGTTTTTTGTCATTTAGACGCACATTTGCGACATGGAGTATCTTGTGAACTGTCACCGACGCACATATGCGTCAAATAAATGTTCCTATTTAGCTTATTTTAAGCCCTGAACTACGGAAGAAAGGGTGCGCTAATTGCATTTATAAAATTTAGCTTTCACATCCGCAATGACCTTTTTTTTAGATAGTTTCCTGGGAACTAATTGGAGGTGAATGTGCTGGTTGAGTATATAATGTGCAAGTTTCTCTCTATGCCCAACTTATTCTTTTTAAGGGCATAAAGTGACGTCATCGCCGAAATCGACGGACAACTAACAACTACTACTAATGTGAAGCTGGCATTGACTTCAGGGGTATTATGTCCAGTAAAACAATAAAGCATTTAAAAAACTATTATAAAAAAGTAATTAAAGCATAAAAAAAATGTCGATAAAGACCAATAGCATTTTATTAGAAGCAAATAATTGAAATTGAGCAGTAAGAGCCTAAACGCAGCATTGAGCCAATTGAAAAATACACGCCTCTAATAAAGGCCATTTAAACAAGAAAACAAAGCAAAATAAATCCCCGAACGCGGCAAAATAGGTAGTATTTAATTAACGTCAATTTATAAAGTCTAAAGTTTGAATGGTTTAAAAAAAAAATTAAAGCCCGAGGAAAAATTGAGCCAAGTTAGAAGTTTGGCGGGGCTCTCGTCTAAGACAAAAATACTAATTGGCGACCACCCTCCCTTAAGGTAATGGGAATTTCTCAGTCCAATAAGTTTCCATTAACTTTTTACCATGTGTTCCAAGAGCAAAGACAAGGCCTGCCCTTAACACAGAGTGAGGCCAAAAGGAGAGAGAGAGATGAGGGAGAGGGAGGGAGAGATGAGGGAGAGGGAGGGAGAGATGAGGGAGAGGGAGGGAGAGAGAGGGAGACAAAAAATAAGAGAGAAAAACGGCTCGGGTGCAGTCGCTCTAATGGAAGGTCTGCGATGGGAAAATGAATGAGAGATGGGTTGATGTGCGAGCGTATGTGTGCAAGAGCCGGGGAGAGACAAATATGCTGAAAGAGATATGGACAGAGAGGGAGGGAATAGAGAGATAAATAGAGAAAGAAAGAGAGAGGTATTAGATATATATATATAGAGAGAGAGAGAGCGAAATAGAGAAAGGGAGTAGAGAGAGAAAGAGAGAGGGAGTAGACATAGAGAAATAGAGAGGAGGTAGAGAGAGAGATACATAGATTGAGAGAGAGAAAAGGGCGAGGGAGAGGGAGAGTAGAGAAATAGATAGATAGATAGAGAAAGAAATAAAGAGTGAGTAGAGAGAGAGAAAGAGAGAGGGAGATAGATTGATAAAGATAGTGTGTGTTATTGGAAGAAAAAGCTTAAAAATAGTCTCTGAACACAAGCAATGGACAGAGGGGCAGTAAGAAGAAAGAAGAAATTGGGAAGGAGAGAGGAGAAGTGGGGTGGACGGGGGGCTATTGCAATAAATTCGTGTTTCAGGAATAAAAAACAATTCTTAGAACATTTTCACACCTGCGTTTTGACATTTTTGGCCCTCAAAGTCGCAAACTGGGTATGGAAGGTAACTCAGGTATACATGAATGTAGTCTTCTAAGAACCATTTATAATAAATTTCTATATTTAATCGTTTCTCATAACATAAAATTGGTTCACTCAACTCACATTAATATACTTTATCAATTCTTACATAACTATTAAGTCTTATAAGTCATAGTACACTTTCAGAAAAATCAAGACAAAACAATGAATCACCACTTGGTGGCTTTCAAATAAATAGAGTTTATATCGAACAGCTTAATACATTAAATATAAATTTAACATACTAACTCGTCTCACTTTATTTAATTTAATTCTTTTACAAGGTTTTACATATTTATTCAATCTTTGAATTACAGGAGCGTTGTTCGTAAGCAAGTTAAATATTCAATAAATTTCATTTATAATGTTCCTTCTATAGAGTTGGACTAAACTTTGGGAGTGTTTTAAAATATAAAAACAGAAGTTTAGGGAGTTTAATTTCCCGCACATTGTTTTGATTTAATCACAGATATATACTAATTACAAAAACAAATGAAATCCATTGCATTATTTATAGTAAAATTGTTTCTATTTTAATCAGAGATCTCGTCTTACAAACATACGATATTTAATTATTTCATTTTAATCCCCTTTGTATGGTTGCCAGATGTACCAATTTGTCCTATTCCCCAAAGCTCATGAACACATATTCTATTTTATCGTTAATTCAACTCGATATATATTAAATATATTAAGTAAATAAGATTAAAAGGGTAATACTTCAGTTTAGGGGCGCACGATAGGGGGCACTGCTTCTGGGCTACAAATTTGGGCTACAATTTGGGCCTTATGACGTCAGTCGTCAAAAGGCAAAGCCCTCATTTCGAAAGTAACTAAAAATTTTAATTTCTTTGCGAAAATAGCCTAAAGTAAGCGATAGTTAATTTGGAAATAGATTTCAGCCGAAATCTATCAGGACCAAGTTGCTTTTATGTTTCGTTCAGACGCGCAGAAACGATTTGTTAAAAAAAACAAAAAAAACGTGAGAACATTATTCTATAAACAATTACGATTATAAACTGGGGGGCTGCGCCCCCCTAAACCCTCCCAATTGATTGAAATCTCAGGGTCATCGCAAAGCGATTCCCTTTACGGGCCTTAACTCGAAATTAGTCGAAAAAGGTGAAACATATTAGAATATGGACGAAATATTATGTGGCCAGGACCGGGAAACAGCGGAGTCGAGCGCGTGACGCAGATCTTCAGGTCTACCCCATCTTCACCTTTCACTATTATAATTGAGCCGCGCTTCTTTTAAATGAGACCACGATCTATAGAAAAGTCTATTAAATTGGCCAAGGAATTAAAACAAGTCGTATTGAAGTCGAACAAACCGTATTCGCAGGTATCGCTCTCTTTTAACTGTTCGGTTTCAGGGTTGCCAATGTTTGAAATAAGGTTGAATTAAGGATTGCCAGTGTGTAAAATTAATGGTTTAATTTTAAAAAAATAGTTAAACGAAACATACTTCTTATAAACTAAGGCATCTTCTCATACAGTTCCCTGTGGCCATCGTTCAAATTGTTAACTTCTTAAGGACTACGGCATATCTTCATGCAGTTCCTTGTGACATCGTTCAAATTGTTAACTTCTTATCAACTAAGGCATCTTCTCATGCAGTTCCTTGTGGCCATCGTTCAAATTGTTAAACTTCTTAAAGGACTAAGGTATCACCTCATGCAATTTCCTGTGGCTATCGTTCAAATCGTCAACTTCTTAAGGATTAAGGCGTATCTTCATGCATTTCCTTGTGCCCAGTTTTCAAACTGTCAACTTGGTGGTGGTGGTGACTCCGTCCCCGGCCCGACAGTGGGTCGGGACCCTCACACCTATTCAAAGCCCCACCCCAGCTACCCGAGCCATCGCAGGAGCAGACCCGCCACCTCCAGGGGTTTCTCCCAAAGATCCACCGGGCCCAGTTCTGTGTGTATCTGTGGGCAGTTAAAGAGATGTGTAGTATCATGTATCTGTGTTAAGCACTTGGGGCAGTTTGGTGTTGTATGGGTGGTGGGAGATATTTTGTACATGCTTGTTCGTATCTGTGCTAGTGTTCTTCTGATCTGCTTTGTGAGTGTTTGTTCTAAGTTGCGTATGGTTGGAGGTGGTGGACTTAATTTTTTGTTGTAGGATCTGTTTGCAAAGTATTGTTGTGTGATCTGCGAGTGGATTGTTCTCATGTTTTGCTTGATTGTGTCTTCTGTTGTTGTGTTAGGGTTTGTGTCTAAGTTGGTGGTGTAGTTGTTGTGGTTATCTAAAATAGACTGTTTTTTGTGTCGGTGATTGTGAGGTTGTCTGGTGATGTGGTGTAGGAGATGATTTGGATGTTGTGATTTCTGCCTGAGTTGTGATGCATGTAGTTTTAGGTGATTTTTAACTTACTTGTGGCCATCGTTCAAAGTGTTATCTTCTTAATAGACTAAGGTATCTCCTTATGCAGTTCCTCGTGGTCATCTTTCAAATTGTTAACTTCCTTGTGGCCTTGTTCATATTGTTAACTTCTTAACGGACTAAAGCATCTCCTTAGTATGCAATTAGGCATTGCTAAAATTACCCTAAAAGTATTTTATTATTATTTATATTAATATTATTTATATTACTACAACTAATGATAAAATGATGATATCGATGGTGATAACAAGGATGATATAATAATTATAATTATGATAATAAGAATGATGGTAATGATGATGACAATAATGATAATAATAATAATGGTAATAAGAATAATATTATTATTTTTATTTGTCATTATTGATATTGTTATTATTACTATTGTTATTGTTAATATTATTATTGTTCATATTTTATTTTTATTATTGTTATTATTATTAGTTATTATTAATATTATTATTATAATTATCCTTTGCCTAAAAATAATAATGGTAATAAGAATAATATTATTATTTTTATTAGTCATTACTGTTAATATTATTATTGTTCATATTTTATTTTTATTATTGTTATTATTACTAGTTATTATTATTGTTCATATTTTATTTTTATTATTGTTATTATTATTATTATTATTATTATTATTATTATTATTATTATTATTATTATTATTATTATTATTATTATTATTATTATAATCATCGTTTGCCTCGGTTTGACATACAAGGTGAATTTAACTTCGCTTTATTACTAAGAGTGGAATTGTTTTGCAGGATTCGAGAAGACGAGTGATGATGAGGCGAGAGATATCATGTGCTTGTCAGAGAGACACCAGATCAGTTCTATCCAAAAGTATCTTTTCTAAATTGCATTGAAGCTAAAATCTTCTTCAATGAATAGATAAATATAAAGCACTGATTCAAATACAATCTAAACTATAAATAAACCTTTGGTGAATGAATTTTCTGTGGTTGCTTAGTTTTCAAAACACTGATTGTTCAAAGAGTTAGCAAAATAATAAAAATTTATCGGAGAGAAGTCCGGGTGATAGGGTGATTGAGGCTGAATTTCACTTCTCAACATAGTTCACGTTGAGATGTGAAAACAAATATTATCAATAAGAATTATTGGGTATTTTCGGTTGACAACTGGTTATTACACTCGCAACTTGCCCTTTATGTCAGCCAATTATTGTAAACATTTGTGATTTTTTTATTATTTTTCGAAACTCAAAATGAGTTAGTTAATCGCTATACAAGTGATGCTACCTATTTCAAATTGAATTTTAGTACTTTTAGGATTAAGTAAACTCATATATGGTTGAATTATATTTAAAAGAAACTAATTTATCATTGCATTGATAATTGTTTCAAGTTTGTAGCAACAACTATTATCAAGAAATTTGGACTATAAAATTGGTTCCTTTTTATCATCGTATAAAGTGGAGGAGAATTTTATATCTGTGTTCGATGCGAGTCAGTGTTGTTCAGATTACGGTTATCACGGGGATTGCAAAAGTCCTGTTACACTCGTTATGACGCCCTCAATAAAAGACACAATGATAGTTTCGATACAGTTAAACACGTTTTTATTGTTTAAACATATAAATATGTTAATAAATTGTAACATTAATTAATATGGCCGCCCTATGCGGCGAGCACGCACTACAGGCGAGATCTAAAGTCCGCGCACACTTTGCGTATTAAGTCCTTCCTCCTGCTGGTCCACAGGCGATTGACGGAGGCCTTCAGCTGGTCTCTGTTGCTGTGGCGGACCTAGCAGTTCTTGATCTCTATAGGCAACCACACGCTGTAGTCGAGGAGATTGAGTCGGACGAACGGGGCGGCTAAAAGTCCTTCGCCCCTTCCACTCTTGCACGCTCTTGTCCATTTGGGCCGGTGCAGCGTCCTTTTAAATGATGTAGTCCACCTTCTTCGTGTACTTTCTCACCCAGAGCAGGACCTTTGTGGCCAAGATGTCCCTGTAATTGGCTGTGATGAGCTTGTACTCGGCGGTGAACCACAAAGACGGCAACTTCTCGCCATTCAAAGTCACGTCGCCGAGCATCATCACAGAGACCGGACACTTGGTAGTAAAGACTTAGCGGACCTCAGAGACGTTGATGACCGAATCGTTCGTAAAGTTTTTCCATCAGAAAACAAATGAGAATTCAATTACAATAATTCTTCAAGTCGTTGAGAAGACGCCGATAGCGCTCCCGAAATTGCTTTCGCATACGGCCCGTGAGGATAGGCCTTTCCAAGCACCTCAAGCTTTCGCCGCCCTCCTCCTTGACGGCACTGGAACCGTGGTCACCGAGATGTTCTTCTTATTTGCGAGCGCAGTCATTTGGAGCTTCAGAGTACCTTCGAAGGCCATTCTCACAGCCAAATGGTTTACAACTTGAGATCTGCCTGAGCGAGGTCGATCTTTGAGGCTTTTCCCCGTTCTTAAGCTTCTCCCCGACTCAGTTTAAGTTCATCCTGATTACATTGATCCACGTGACGATGACGGATTTGTTGTGGCCCGCGCACAGGAGAGTACAGGTCTCGATTCTTTTCACTTATATCTTGACGCACTTCCACATAATAGAAAAGACGTTTTAATGACACGTGCTAAAAAAGTACAACTTTAAGTTTGTTGTACAGAATTTTTCGATCACAAATGTAAACCTCTCGAAAGATAAAAAAAACAAACAAATGTAACAGTACTTTTTACCAAGCCCGGTATCCTAGGCATTCCTGCGTAACATAACACCTAAAATTATCAGGTTTTGCATTTGTTTGGCAAAAGAACTATGGGGGGATGGTTAATGGTCCTCCTGTTTATGTAGTGGTATAGGTTACCGTTTTGTGGGTGCATTGCCGGTAATTATAAGAGCGCGTACTGAAGACTCCTCGTTACTATTGCGCTCGACGGGTGACGAGGACTTTAGGCAGTGGACCTACTTTATACATCTGTCGAATTGGTTCTTACTCCTTACAATTTATCACGAGGGTTATGCGTTAAGCTGGGCTTACCAAAGGTGTCTCGGTAATCGGGATAAATAAAGGACTTTGAAAGGACGCGGCAAAGAAAATATAACTTTATTCTAGAATTAGCCTACTAAAGAGGCAAGAGGAAACATCTCGAGTTCTTTGCGGTCAATGTGTAAGATTAGTGTTTTACGCGAAGTATTTAGTCTAAAGGCGGCAGGACTTAGGTGAGTAAACGGGAGCTCTTGTGATGCTACTAAGGGAATGAATTGAGTTAAGGAATCAGGAATAATGAATCTTCTGAATAATAAGAGTCTGTCTGCCTGTCTCTTCTATCTCTCTCTCTCTTCTCTCTCTCTCTCTCTCTCTCTCTCTCTCTCTCTCTCTCTCTCTCTCTCTCTCTCTCTCTATATATATATATATATATATATATATATATATATATATATATATATATATATATATTATATATATATATATATATTTATATATATATATATATATATATATATATATATATATATATATATATATGTTTCGTCTCCAAGAGGCGTAACCTTGACTTGTCTGTGGGGCGGACCAAGTCATTTAGTTTGTTCGTTATTTCCACCCGTTGGGCGGAGTTTCAGACATCTTTGTGTACCTGTTGTGGCAACACATTTACCATAGATTCAGCTTTATTATAGGGAGTCGCTTGTTGCAACTCTCTGCGAAATACCTCTGGTCAGAGCCTTTATTTGTCCAGGTGGTCAACCTTTGATATCTTTGTATGTTCGTGGGTTTTTGCGTGAATCTAACCACCGCTTGCCTCAGATCTATTTGTACAGTTTAACATAAATATAGTTTCATTTCTTTATTCTCTTTGGTTCTTTATTTATTAGGCTTGGCATATTATTTCCTTAATTTACACATAGCAATTTTTAGGCTTTGATAAATCCACCAAGCGCAGATTTGTGGAGTTCCTCGCTGGGCCTATTAAATCCTGCAATTTGGTGCCAGATGCCTACCTATTTTATAGAACGAGCCCTACAGACCATTTTTTTTTTAATAATTTTTCTTTTTGTTTTAACATCTGGTCCGAAGGCCTTGTTAATGATGGATAAGGGAAAGAGGGTGTAAATAACATAAATAACTTAATTATGGGTCTGACCTGAGAGAAATATAATCATCACTATTTGTAGCTGCCTTCACCAAGAAATGCGGTAGAGATGCATTGAAGCTTTACCGATCCGTAATCTCTTCCTCTGCTTATTGCCAAATCTCCCCTCCCCCTCCTCAAAGTAGATCTTCTGCAGAGAAAGGGCCGATAAAATATTTCCGCAAAGTCTGATTATCTTTTGTGTGCAATTTATGTCTCTTTTTTGTGTTTTTATTTTTCAACTAAATGAGTATGGCCTTAATCGTCTTTGTTCTGTAGTACCATTAATACTGAATCAGTATTGAAGAAATCGAAACATTTTCCTACTCGCCTAATGTCATTTTGAAATCTATCTACTCCGGAGGCAGATCAGGCAAAAGCTCGCTTAGGTTTGTTAGTTATAGTATTTTTACATAGATATTTGATGGTGTTGAGAAGTACACTGCTTGTAGTTCTTTTTTTCTTATTTGTTTCCCTTTGTGAAAAAAAGTGTTAATGAAGCGTTGGTTTTTCTCTTGTATAAAGACAGGATTTCATTTTCATTGATTTGGAGATTGATACTTGGTGTCTTGATCCTCTATTTACCCGTTTGTTCTTCGATGCTATAATCTGCTGTCGCCTATTTTTTGGTATCGTTCCATATTTTGGAATAGGATTTTTCTATCTTTCCCAATTCTTCTCCTGTTAAGAGTGTAGGAATATATTATCAATTCTACCTCTACTTACCCTACTCATTCTCATTTTTTGTATCTTTCCTAGTTGACTTAATTTACATGTTAGATGTTGTTATATGTTGTTTATTTTATTTTACAGTCTAAAATCGTTGGTGTATGAATTTTATGCTATATTTAATAAGGATCGTTTTTTATAATAGAAATTTGAAGGCATATATTAGTTTTGTTCCACAAACTTACCTAGTTTGTATTTTTTTATTGGGTAGGCTTCTGAGATTGAACCTATATTTAAAAGAGATCGTACCTGCTATGCATTTAATCAAATCTTCCTACTGGAGAATAAGTAATGACTTTTCTTTTGATTTTCCTTTGATTTTTCCTATGTCCTCATCTCTTCATCTAATCTGGGAGAAGTAATTCATAGCAAATAATTCAAAATGCAAAAGTTTGTTTTTTCGGCAAATTCTAGTAATCTTTCTTCAGGTTCATTTATCTCTGATGATTTTTCTACAAATTGATAATGGATGTTTTTTACTCTCTAGAACTAGCACTCATTTCCCATAGAGTAATAACCACAAATTAATCGAATATTTAATTGCAATATGTATCTATTACTGGCATTATTTTTGGTTATGACTCCATAGATATTTTGTATGTTGCTGATAAAAGGCCGATTTTTCGCTTTCTGGAACTCTTCGCTCTTTTCTGAAAAGATGGCTAATTGGAACCTCAGACAATCTCATTTGTACGTTTCGTTTCCTGTAAAGTAAGTTGGTGAAATTTGAATAATGAGTCAAAATTCAGCGTCATGGAGGACTAGTGTGGATACCTCCACATATTATCATTTATTTAACTCTACACCTAATGACAGTGAATAGCCTCATTTCTGCTCCTCTAGATAAATAAAGAAAAAAATACGTCTATTTTAAAGTCCAGATTTTGACAACCATAAAACTTACGTTAGTAACTCCCAGCCCCGAACAATGGGTTCCTGTTTCCCCATCAACCCCTCTCCTCCCTTCTCCCAATACTCGGAACTCTGCTACTCTCCCCGCTAATCAATTAACAGGGCGCTAAAAGGCGATACTAATTGGCCAATCTGCTGAATTGAGCGTCCATACCCAATAAACATACGCACAACTGCAACGCGTGGCACAAAATCCCTCTCAGTGGACGCTTTACCTTCAAGCGGCTGGCGAGCGAACGGAATAGAGGAAATGATATAAATAAGGCCAATAAGACTCACTTTTATATAGAAATTGTGATGATATACAGAGAAAAAAATACCTAGAATGCAAGATTACTAGAATTGACGATTAAAATAACGAACTGCAACATACTTTTACTCCGGAAAGATAAAACTATTATAAGTGCGACTTGAAACCCATAATCCCCGAAACTCAAGTTTCTAGAACCCCAAATTATTTTATTTTTTTACTATTCGGTAATCCTCGAATTCTCTCAAAAGAACTTAGTCAACAATGAACTCAAGGTTCTGCGCTCGAACAAGGATGGTTAATAAATAGCCCTGTGCTATACAAGAATGGAAGTCATACATGAAGAAGTACAAAAAATGTAAATCAACAAGTTTTAGGGCAGCTGACGACATGACCTTTTTTTGCCTCCGCTCTCAAGTTTCGTTATGACCCGTATGCATAATTTCCCACTTTGCTAAGTGGCAACACCAAAAAGCTTTTTCCACATTCCCCCATTCTGACGAGAGAGAGAGATCGACAAATAGAGAAACTTCTCTTTTTTTAATGCCATAATTTAGAAGTGTTAAAATATTAATCACATAAAAGAGGTTTTATGGGATTATTCGTTATCATACATCATCTTTCACTCTATATTATTTTCTATTAATCAAATATTTTAGTTTCAGATTCATAAGTCGTTTTAATGTAAGGAATATTTCAGTATTTTCGTTCAAATGTAATCTTTTTTTCATATACAGGTTGCCCCTAAGTCAGTACCATAGGGAAAGGGATCGATAAAATTCAATAAAAATCAATACAAATATTTAGTATTTTTTAAATTTATTGATTTCTGCACACCCTGTATATGAAAAAAATTCTGCTTCTGGATAATTGAGATATTCTCTACGTTGAGTAAAACTATGAAGAATAAACGACTTGGGACAATTGCTGATCGATTCCAATCAAATTTCTTGCCTCGGTAATCTCTAGCAACTCAAATTCATCTGAGCTACCACTTACCCTATTCAAACACACTCTGACACTAAACTAACTAACTAGAAGAACCTTAAGAGGTATGTTAGAAAGATCAAAAACACTTGTATAATTTTATATAGTTTTTATCAATTTCACATAAATTGGATAAATACCTTAATTTTTCATCGTTGTCATGACTGTTTGACCTGTATAAAAACCTGTTTCGACTTTTTTGCCTTTAAGAAACCTCTAAATTAATTTTCAGATCTCAGAAAACCTTTGCATTAAAAATTATCATCTTTATTAATTATTTTCCTTTTTTATCATAAGCTTCAAGTTGATAAGGTAAACATTACGGTTTTTTTCTTGGAACTGGTTTAAAGAAAATATAACATCCTTTTTCTCAATTTTAGCAACAAAGCAATAAATTAAATCAAGCTGCTTGAATCAATCATAAATGTAAACCCAAAAGTAAAGTTACATGACTATTAATTTAAGGAATTTTCAATCATATATGTTTTAAGGACTATTTTTATGCCCAATAAATTTCCAAAAATATGTCGTTGGGTATAATAAAACTACGATATTAACTTAATCAGCAAATTTATAAAAAAGGGCATTTTTATAAAATTAGAACCCTATAATCTTGAGTAATTCTAGGTACTAAGGAACACCAGTCTACGAGGGGCGGTCAATAAGTTTTGCGAATCGGTAGGGCAAAACAGAGGAAGGGGGATGGCTGTTTGTGAGGGTGTTAGGACAAGTTATGACAAGTCAGGACCTGCAGCCGCACGCTCCTGCCTCGTCTATTTAAGAAGCAGTAGCTGATCGCAGATCGTCAGTCACAAATTTTTCAACAATGGAGAAGGTTGACCGCCGCGCAGTGATCAAATTTTTGACCAAGGAAGGCAAGAATGCAAAAGAGATCCATGAACGCATGGTTGCTGTTTACACCGACACCGCCCCTTCCTATGCAACCATTGCTCGCTGGAATAGGGAGTTCTGCCATGGTCGTCAGTCCCTTGAAGATGACCCTCGTCTAGGACGCCCGTCAGACGTGACCAACGAGGACAATGTGGCCCGTGTGGAGAGGATGATCGTCGAAAATCGATGGGTGAAGGTCGAAGAAATCGAGAGAGAACTTGGAATATCACATGGAAGTGTTATCAGTATCATCCACAAATAATGGCTATGACCAAGGTCTCTGCCCGTTTGGTCCCTAGAAACCGGACGCTCCATGATCGACTTCAACGTTGTCAAAGTCCATAAGGCCAGAGTTGCACAAGCTGCCCTGCGCGATTGCGGATTCGAGGAGCTCAACCATTCCCCCTACAGTCCAGATCTGGCCCCTAGCAACTACTTTTTATTTCGCCAGCATAAGGCTGGTGGAATGAAGATGTCCATCTCGCCGTCCAGGAGTGGATTGAACAGCAGTCGGGAGATTTCTGGTTGTCGGAAATTTGAAGCCTCAGGGACAAGTGGCGAAAGTGCATTGAAGTCGAGGGTAGTTATATTGAAAAAAGATAAAACACTTTTCCTCATATCTCGTTTCCTTATATCCGAATTGCAAAACTTATTGACCGCCCCTCGTATATGGACAGTAAAAGACATTTAAATAGTCAGAAAATCAAGTATTATCCCGTGTTGTATTTTAAGTTTTTTTTTAATTCGCTTATTAATAAGAGTGTACAGGAGTTGATTAAAATAATAACAAGAGGAAAGGTCCATCCAATGACCTGCTGCCTTTTGTGATAAGGTGATAAATGGTTATTGCATTGATGATTTTACATAGCTCAAATCACTTACAAGTGACTTTGAATAGCTAAATGAAGCTTATGCCGCTAGATAGTGCCACCGAGCACCAAATCCGATGGCAGATTTTAAATCTCCAGTGTGAATAATCATATGTCCCATGGTCATATGGGTCATTTCATGGCTCTAATCGGTACAATTGAACTTTACACCTTTTGAAAAAAAATGCGACGCCTTGACCTGGCGCTTCGCCGCAGGTAAAAACAGGTGATATCTCTAATCCTATATTTTCGCCAAAGTTTGAACATAAATAAAAATCTCAATGGTAAGTAAATTTCATTTTATGTACTTGAAACACCCTGTAATTAATTTAATAACACTGTTTATGTTTTGACATAGATGTGCATCAGTATATGTCAAAATGCGTGACCTTTCTTACTTCCAAAAAGGGCAAATTGTTAGATCGTGAATGGCTGGGGCCTCGGTAACAAAAACTTCCGAATTATCAAGCATTTCGAGAGGAACTGTTTAAAGTCATTCTAGCATAACAAAATACGAAGAAAAACTAGCTTTGGGAAGGATAACTCAGGACAGCAGGCGAAACTCAGTGACAGAGACGGCAAAGCATTATAACGCATTATGTCAAGAAATCACAGAGCCACAGTTACTTAAGTGACTGCAGAGCTTAACCAACATCTTTCTAACCCAGTATCAATAAAAACCGTACGTCGAGAGCTCAATACAACTGGATACCATGCAAGGGCTGCCATTGCCAAACATTGTCTTTCATCAGCTAATGGTAAGCAACCAATAAATGGTGCAAAATTCACAATAAATAGTGGACAAAAGAAAGTGAAAAAATTTCATCTTTTTTGACGAATACCTCACGTTTTTGTTCAGGAAAATCTATGTATGGAGGACGCCAGAAGTAGACTTTAATCCCGAATCCTTACCCCAATTGTGAATAATGGAGGCGGTTCTGTGATGGTTTATGCGACTATATCGTGGAATTCTCTTGGTCCTGTGATAAAACTGAATGGTAGGGTTACTTCTAAGGATTATTTGTCGATTTTTTGTTAAGACATTCACCAAAATGTGAAACCGCTGTTTTCCAATGGTGCCGCCATCTTCCAGTACGCTGAGTCACGCAACCAAAATTGGATTGGCCTCCGGTACCACCAGAGCTTAACACAATCTTTACATCTCTGGCGTGTATTGGAGCAGCAATTGGTTTAATACAAGGAAACGCTCTCTTCAATAATTTCTGAAAGGTCTACAGATGAGGATATATTGTTAGAGACTCAAAGCTAGCTCTTTTATAAGAAGCCACCTTCAGAGAGTAGTGTTGCCATGTAATAACTCATTTATTTGTTTTATTGATCATTCGCCTGATCAGTTTGCCTTCATTAGTCTCTGGTTTGTGGCTGAGATTAACCTATTTCTCGTAACTTGCAATCCACTGCCTTGAACTAAGGACGATATGGTAACATTCTCTTTGTCATTCGCTTTTCATACGCTCGTACAACCTTCTTTAAATTGACGCTTGTTCCACCGAAGGGGAGTTGCATATCCGTATGTGCACTATTGCTGTACCCAGACATCCATTATCTGAACCTGAAATGGAGACATTACCAGTGCATTAGATTAGGTCATGCTGAGTTGGGTAGGTTAATCTCCAAACCTGAACTATATTCTATAAATTTCACAGTACATTTGATTAGGCTAGGTTAGATTAGTTTAGGTTGAGGTTACATTAAGGGAAGACATGTTTCGATCAAGTAGGTTAGTTTACATCAGGTTAACTTGCACAAGACTTGATTGGTTGCCAGTACATACCTCGTCCGAAACAGAGGAGGTCTGGTCGGGTTTCTTAATAAAACACTTTAACCAGGTTTAAGATAAAGGGATTGCCCTAATTTAAGCAGGTTCATAACTGTTTCTATCGTGCTATCTGAGAGATAATAAAAAATCACTTCCCTACAATCTCTTAAATCTAAAGATGTAAATATATCTAACCTCTAAAGAGTTCCATACAGATTTCTGAATTTCTTCAGCATCAGAATGGAAAAAGGTAGCCATATCTTCTGATATGATAAGTGGAGGAAAGAAAGAACCTGTATAAATTAAATGGTTAGAAATAATGATTTCCAATTCATTTTCATTTGCTTTGTATGTTAGTTGTTTATTATTGATAATAATATGGACTTCTGACATAGTAGTAAATAAATTAGCATAAGAAACTCTAAACCCTTAATAGTTCAAAGTAGGTACTGTCATGTAGTACCATACCAATGGAACCCTATAAGTTCAATTAATGAGTATCCTTGCTGGCCAAAATAGGGATAGTATTATAATTAAAGGAAAAATTATTTGCCACTTTGCTATTTGATTAAAAAATGGCTTCATTAATTGTCTTAAAATGAGTTTAACTGAGCAATTAAAGCTGGAGAATTTCTTGAGTTAAGGGAGGGATTATTTTAGGAATGAAATTTCATTTTTAAATAACTCATTTTGCATTTTCATTTGATTTAAGTTGGTCTATATTCTGTTTTTTTTCTGAAACCTTTTAATCGCTTCAAAGTCTCATAGTAGTACCAAACAGTCTGGATTATGATGAACATTTTTTATTTTCTTCTAAAGGCAAGATTGAGATTTAACTGTACGGTATCATTTCGGGAATTGGCTCTTTGAATTTAGAGGAAGGCAACCTAAGTTACCCTTCGGACAAAGGCTCCCTTCCAAAAAAACCTCGGGCTCCTGGCGCGCACTTTTTGTGATTCTCCTACATTTATTTCCTAATCACCCTTATCTTACAGGATATGGCAGAAGCAACACCTGTGAACATAACTATACCTTAATGGAAGCTCGAGCAAAGGATAAATTACGTCAAACATTACTACAAGTCAGGCTCGTTCAAGAAAATGCATGAGACTTTCATGCATAAGATTGAATGTGAGAATGCCCCCTCCCCCCAAGAAAAGAATTCAGAACTGGGTGGAGGACTTTGAGAAGTATAGAACCGTGGAAAACCTCAACGCAGTCAGTGAAAACCGTCCAAGCCACTAAGGTCGCCACGGGAAGAGTACAGCCAAGCTGTTCGAGACCGCGAAAGAGTCAGTTCAGAGGAGTCCGAGACGCTCTGTACGCAAGCGAAGTCAATCTCTCGGTTTTTTCCTTGAGACTTGCAGGGGAATACTAGTAAACGATATACTGGCTTACCAATACAGAATACAGAAAAAACAGCCCCTTACAACCTTAGAAAAACAACAGAGAAAGTCTATGGTAGTCAAGTTATTAGAGAAGAGCCAGGAGACCATCCGATTTCCTTAACCTCCTTTGGACCTCAGATAAAACCCACCTCCATCTTGAATGGAAGGGGAACTCAAAGATAAATGTCTTATGAGTGACCTCCAAAAGACAATGAAGTAGCCACCAACCCTCTACACTCACCCAAGTGCACAATGTGGGCTGCAATATCATCCAGTGGCATCATCGGACCATTTTTCTGCGAGGAATCTTTCGCGTCAGTGTAAATCACCAATATAAGGTATGTTAAGGACAGTAGCTGATCCAGGATAAAGATTAATGAGGGGCTAACCTGATTTCCTCCCTATGAGAAGTCTGTGAAAAGAGCATTTAACATTACTAATGGTTATGTTGCACAACATTGATAATAAATAACAGCACCTCATAAAGGAGTGAGCACTCACTTTCTCAGATCGGAATTTTTTCCACACATCAGGAAATTATGAAGTGTAGTTTTGGGGGGTCAGCTGAAGTATAATACTGAATTTAATAATCGTTTGGGTGATTTACCTGTATTTTAGACATGTATAATATAAGGTACATTCGATCGCAATGTTATAAAAAACTGGTTTTATATGTATATATTCTATATTAGTACATAACTCTTTCTGAATATTAGATACAAGTATG
This sequence comes from Ceratothoa steindachneri, assembly GCA_963969495.1. Lineage (NCBI taxonomy): Eukaryota > Metazoa > Arthropoda > Malacostraca > Isopoda > Cymothoidae > Ceratothoa > Ceratothoa steindachneri. Next base: position 206,307,723 of record OZ018319.1, on the reverse strand, counting down.
GCTAAAAAACAAGGCCAATCGACCTAAGTCGCGTGCTCTCAATTATTTCAATAATTTTAAATAAAAAGAAGATTTAATTAACAAACGTAATATCAATTAACAAACATATCATCAGACCTAACGATCTTCAAAACTTTCAAAAACTCCTTGAAAAGTAAAATGGCTACCATCCGACCAACCGACATAGTAAGTTATAGAGTCGCGTGCACGCGACTAAAAAGAAATAAACATAAATTGGTCTGGAATTTTTTTTTGGGGGGAGTCTTTAGCCTCCTAGCACCCCCTCGGATCCGCGCCTGGAAGAAAGAGCAACAGACCATCTATCCGTCGCTTATGAGAAAGCTCTGGTTGCCGCAAGATGGAGGAAGCTCTCACAACTCCAACCAGCCACGAGATTGGCTGCAAGAGAACTTTGGTAGCCGTGGGATCAGAGCCCCAAGCCTGGGGCTATCTCAAGGACCAAGGCGACGCAGAGACCAAAAGGACCATCAATGAACTCAAGGACAGAGTCGACGCAGAGATCAAAAGGACCATCAATGAACTCAAGGACCAGGTCGACGCAGAGACCAAAAGGACCATCAATGAACTCAAGGACCCAGTAGACGCAGAGATCAAAAGGACCATCAATGAACTCAAGGACCGAGTCGACGCAGAGACCAAAAGAACCATCAATGAACTCAAGGACCGAGTCGATGCAGAGACCAAAAAGACCATCAATGAACTCAAGAAAACTATCAGGGAGAAGATAAGGATCATTCCTCTGTGTGTTTGTAAGAACGTCTTGGACAACTTTGTGCTGTGCCTCAAGAAATGCACTGAGCTAAATGGAGATCATCTCGACACTTGCTCTAGAATGAAAAAGAAAGGTCCAAACACTAAGGTATTTTAATTTGATGTTCTAAACACAATAAACTAGTAAACGTGTTTTAATTTGATGTTCTAAACACAATAAACTAGTAAACGTATTTTAATTTGATGTTCTAAACACAATAAACTAGCAAATGTGTTTTAATTTAATGTTCTAAACACAATAAACTAGTAAACGTGTTTTAACTTGATGTTCTAAACACAATAAACTAGTAAACGTGTTTTAACTTGATGTTCTAAACACAATAAACTAGTAAATGTGTTTTAATTTAATGTTCTAAACACAATAAACTAGTAAACGTGTTTTAACTTGATGTTCTAAACACAATAAACTAGTAAATGTGTTTTAATTTAATGTTCTAAACACAATAAACTAGTAAACGTGGTTTAATTTGATGTTCTAAACACAATAAACTAGTAAACGTGGTTTAATTTGATGTTTTAAACACAATAAACTAGGAATGACTGAAGTTTCATTTAATTCCGACAAAAAATTAAGAAATGAAGCCTATCGAAATTTCAGGGCCGATTTTCCTGGGGTCACCCTGTATAACTTAAGCTACTCTGGACGTTAAACCAAAATTTACCCAGTTTAAGAAAGTCGTTAACTTTATTAGATCAGGTGGTAATATCAGAGATATTACCAGAGATATAAGCAAAGTTAAGAGGTATATTCTTGTTGTACAACACTTTTTGGAAAATATTTATTTCCTTTAGTCATTTGTTGACAAATGTATTTCTTTTCATCGCTTTACTTGTCAAGAGCCAAAAGAAGGCTACTTGGTTGCCTGAGAGTAAAGTTGCAAAAATAATTTTAACTTTGTTAATGTTAAGTTCTTGTATAATCGTACAGAACAGCCAAATAAGAAGCTAGGAGTTCTAAAGAAAGTAAATTTTGTTTGAGTTAAAGAAAATACTTTAGTTTTGCTGAGTACTAACAAAATCCATAGGCTTCTTTAGAATTATCAGTGAAACAGGATAAAGTCAGTGGGTTTATAAAAGTTTACTTGTCTAATAGTTCCCAAATGATCTAGATTAATATTAAATTCCCGAAAATACTTTTTCCACTAAGCTACTAACAAAGTATAAACTTCATCCTCTCATTTAACTTTTAAAAGGCAAAGTTACATAAGAAATAACCTTTCTATTATGATAATAGGGGTATGGAATCCAAATGGGTAAAAAAGGGAAGCTAAGCTTAATCAAATTTATCTCTTGGTTTTAGCTACGTAATTTAATTTAGGATGTTTCAAATTAATGCAGTCATTATCTTAATTATAAACGTAACTCAAAACCTTTATATTAAGGCCTTTAATTCTTAGTTCGGAAGGAATATAGGACGCTACAGAGGGTGAGTTAGTACAACACTCTCTAAGTTGGAAACCAGCTCTAAGAGGTCCCTTGAAAACACCTTTTGTATTGCCTCGGGGATTCTATTTCCTTATTGGATATGTAAAGGAAATTATTCATGTAAAAGTTGGAAGAATGTTTCTCTAATAAGTCTATCCTCGTACTGTAGTGCATAGAAGTTTATGATAAAATTAAGGATTAAAGGATTCGACGCAAATCCAAATAAAAGAAAATTAAAGTGTTAAGGTTTGTTTTCCCCATATTTCTATAAAAGGGAAGAAAATTTATTTTTATCAGAAACTTTGTTTAACTTGATCATGAGAAACGTTTTCTCAATGTCAGAGTGGAATTTAAATTTGAATTTGAACGATGTAAGTGAGTAGTAAGTGTGGGTAGGGGATAAAGAAAGGGTGTAGGGACAGATAGCTGAAAATAGACAATTGGTGAAAAGAGTTAGAAGTGTGGTAGGGTACAAAGAGATGCTAAGTGCCTGGTGATCAGGTCTATCGTTTTTAAATATTTTCTTGTTTTGTGGTTCCTTTGTTGTCTTCGGGATAGTTTATATTATTATGGAGTTAGTTCAAGCCATTTGTCTTCGAAAAAACTAGTGTTCTTGGATATGTTAGACGCATTTGCTTTTGTAGTAATAAATTACTGTAATCATTTTAGTATTATGCTTAGTGTCTTTGTTTTTTTTATATCTTGTAGTAAGTGTAAATCTTGTCTTTTGTTTTTTGTGGGATGTCTTCTCCGGTATAATTGGGTCTTCATCGGTGAATTCTTGTAAAATTCGGTGAGATTTCATAATTGGGTATCCTTTTTCTTGATCGGTTTTTGTGGTTTGGGTAAAAACATTCTTATTTTTATACTTAGAATGGCACTTCTGCTTCGCTAGCTAAAAGTCCTACGGAGCTCGAAAATCTGGCGCAACTTATGCCTCTTCTGTTCTGGACGATATCATCGTTCAATTCTCGATTAACCAGCTTATTGCATATTCCCTTTCCGTTCTTTTATGACAATGTTAATGGGACTTAACCCCGCCTCCCAGTGCAGCTCTTCTTGGCGTCTTCATTCTCGCCTGTATGTACCCGTAATTAGGTACACACATTTTTTATGCACCACTTGTAGTTTCCTATTTTGTGCCTTCGAGACACACGAGAGGGCCGAAGCGGGGTATAGCAGCGTCGATCCTTCAAGTGCATTGTAGATCTTTTTCTTATTGCATTTACGGAGATTTCTGAACATGTATAGAGTTTTTACTGCAGCTGTGGTCTTGGTGATTCTTTCTTGTGCGTGCTTCTTGTAGCGGTTGAAGTAATCTTCATTCTGAGTACATTGCACTCCGTGGTGTAAGGATAGCGTCTATCCCCCATCCAGAATCGTAAAGTAGTAGCCCGGATTTTCCACCGGGCCAGGTGTTAAGATTTTCAATTTCTGCTGCTGCCATACGAGCTTGCCAAGGCGCATTCCTCCATGGACAAGTGATTATCTAGGTGAGATCATCAACGAATTGAATTTTAAGGCAAGTGAGGCTTACAGTGGCTGTGACATCAGCGGTGTAAATCAAGTAGAGAGTATGTGACAGCCCCCCCTCTGTGGGAGGCCCGCAGTGAGGGAAAACTTTGGTCCATTTGTGCACCCTAAACTGATGTACGCCGCTCTCTCCATGACATAGTCACAGAGAGTTCTTTCTAAGTTTTCACTTAGGCCCAGTCGTAAGATGTTGTACTGCATTCTCCGTTACCACACCTTATCAAACGCTTTTGATACATCGACAAACAATGTCTACGTAACTTCTTTCCCGTTTTGCTTGGGCTAGCTTTTTCGTGATGACATTAATCGACATCTTCGTACTTCGCTTCCTCCTAAACCTAAATTGATGTGGGTTTGAGAGGGAGTTCTCCCCCAGGTAAGGCACCAGTCTTCGGTTGAGGATCTTCTCGAAGAGCTTCCCGCCAAATTCTAGAAATGAAATTGGCCGGTAGCTCTCTTTCAACATTGGGTCCTTTCCGTGCTTAGGCAAGAAAATCATCTTAGCTGTTTTATAAGCATCTAAAAAGTATCCCGTGTTCAGTCAGGCGTTAAATATCCTTCTCATTCCTTCGATGGCATTGGCTGGTGCCTTTTCAAAGTTTAACTTTATAAGAACCAATTGTCCTGGGGCTTTTTGTCAGAATGAGCTGAGGCCGCCGAGTAGTTCTTCTGCGGTAATCTCAGCTCTCTGGTGTGCTCTTTATCCACCTTGTGGTGAGGGTGCGTCTTGTGTATTTGTTTGTTAGGCTCGTCTATGATATTGCTTTCAAACTCTAGGTCATTTTTTTTCGTTTTTCTCCTCAGTTATACTGAAGATTTTTTCTGAATAACTTCGGAATAGCTCTTCAATTCTTCCTTCTTATGTTTCGATGTTTCCATCTTCTTTTTGTAGTTCGGTCTTCTTCTTCCTAGTCGATCCTTTGAGACTTCTGATCTTTTTCCAAAATTCTTTGGGAGTTGCTTCGTAATCGAGGCTATCGATCGCATCATCCGATCGTCTCCATTGTTGTTCGAAGATCAACCGGTTGAGTTTTTCTTTGATTTTTCACTTCGTTGCATTGAGTGAACTGATGCATTCTTGATGTTGATCTCATACAATAATTTCAGCCCACAGTATAAATCCTTCATGTATTCGATCCATCTTTAGGAAGAGATGGTCCTATACTTAGATTTAGGGATACAAGCCCTATCTGCGTCAATGAGTTGGTTATCGAGGTCGTCCAGTGCCTTGTCAATCTCCTCGAGAATTGCCTCGGCCAAGTTGGGCGTATCGTAGGCCTCCAGAAGATGCGCGTACCGTGTCAAGTCTGCTCTTCTGTATTTCTTTTTGACTACAGGTGGAACTTGTATAGGGTTTCTGTTGATAGTAAGTAGAATTCCTATTTGGACACTACATGGTACCTGGACTGGTTCCATTTAGTAATTGAACGGCAGCTGACGATTCACCAGACAGATGTCTGGTTTTGTGGCACTTTCTGCTCTGACAAAGGTGGGGAAGTCGGGGCCTATTCGCTGGGCAATACTTCTGTTAAGCAATAGGTCCAGGCTTCTTCCTATGCGGTTGGAGGTCCTGTAAGTGGATTCTTGGCATATGGTGTTCAGATCCCTCATTAATATAGTGGGGGCTCTTCTGCCAAATAGGCCAGTGAGAGTGTAAATTGGTAACATGTCTCTCCTTGGCGGTTGATATCCGGTAGCAATGATCTATTTTCCTATGTCGAGTTCGACCTTAATTGCGAGGGAGGATTCTTCTAGTTTTCTCATTTGCTTGTATTTAACCCTTTCTTTATCGCAATATCAGCACCATCGAACCTCTCCTGCGAATAAATCGTGATTAACACATCGTAGTTCCAGGTTTTCATTTCTGCACTACGCGTATCGATCCCGTGTTCTGAAATTAAGATGATGTCTGCATTAATTTTTCTGAATACATTTCCGTAAAGAGTCCTTTTCGTCGTCCAGCTATTAGCATTAATTTCCAGTATCTTCAGTGCGTTCCGTAACATGGTGAATTGTTTTTACCTATGCTTTCTCTTATTCTTCTTTTTTTTCTTGGAGGCTGGCGGGGTGGTTTTACTGTGCCCAGGGTTTTCTTCCTTCGGGGAGGGGGCTTGGGGTTTTGTACCTGCTCTTCGTAGCTCGTGTACGGGTGCAGGGGCTCTCGTCGTTGTCTGAAGAGGACGATCCCTCCTCATTTTCAGCCTTTTCTTCTTCTTCTTCATCGTCCTCTTCGGATTCCTCCGATGAGGGAGTTTCGATGATCTCCTCCAGTCCAGATTTAATAGTGTTGTTCTTTATGACTGATTCCTTGAATACCTTGGAGCATTCAGGGTCTGCAGGCATGATTACTGAAGGGAGATTATTTGCTTTTGAGAGTGCATTGAGGACTTGGTTGTAACAGCCAGGCTTCACTGCATTAGCCACATTTTCGTGAGTAATGAAGATCAGAATCTTTGCACTCAGATCTCCTGTAATGTTCATCTGTGCAGGTTTAGTCTTTACTTCCCCATTCTTCCTGGCGGCGTTCGCATAGGTCATTTTCTTAGCTTTTCTCTCTTCTTATTCCTTCCTTTTAATAATATATCGGCGTTTTGGGCAGTTCAGGTCCATGGTCCTGTGTTACCCTTTACAGTTGAGACATTTCTTCTTAATGCTCTCGCACTTATCGAATCGATGTCCTTCTGTGGCGCATTCACTGCAGCACAGTTTGTTCTTGTCCGGGCAGGTCGTGGTTGTGTGTTCTTCTAATTTGTAGCAGAAAAGCACATATGAATGCTACTGATTGTTTCTTGTTGAATGTTATCGCCTGGTATTCTCATAGTAAATACCAGTAATCTATCCTGTGTTGATTTCTTAGCCATTTTAGTGGTGGCAATAGTGATCTTAAACACGCGGGTGTGTTCGCGAAATTTTATTATTTCACGAACTTGTGCCCAGGGATTGCTCTTGGTGATCTCTTCCTTGAGCTCCTCGGGCGTATGCTAAACCACCAAGCTTTCCACTTTGCGGCAGATCACGCTTCGGTTGGCAGCCACTTGTGGCGGGGTTTTTGCTTCGAGTCCGGTGTTCCAGACGATTCTCGCCCCCCTTCCCGATAGGAGCTGGTCCACATCCTTTGTCTTGGCACATAGGGCGATGAACCAAGATGAGACTTCAATCAGTTTCATCAGTGATATCTTTAATTCGAGGTAGAGAGTTTCACATAGATTCCTTTTTTCAGGGTTCTTCATTCCAGGGATGGTCCTTAGGGGATCCTCTTAGTAAGGGTCTCCATAGTCTTCCACGTTCTTCTACTAAGTCTTCTTGTGTTGTCTTCTTTTCTGAAACCAAAGTGAAATTATGGTGTTTCGAGTGAAAAAAGAAGTTATGAGGTGGTAAAGGCGGTAGCGGTTAGTGAAGGTAAGTTCGTGAACGTGTACACGTTTCGAGATAATTTCTGACTTATGCTTCCGCTGTGGGCTAGTCCTCAAACCAGTTTTCACATAAGCCCTTAATTATGTCAGTCCAAGTGGCCGGCATAGTTAAGTTGAAATCAATGAATGACAGGCATCCGAGCAGATTTCCACGCAGGGCAATGGAGGGGAGCAGTGAGATGCTTAAGCCCTCATTAAAGTATGAATCCTCGGTGAAAAAGAGTATTCTCTCTTTTTGAATGGTGAAGAAAATTTACCAAATGACTTCTAGAATAGGCTCTTTTCTATGTAGGCGGCGATCAAAGTCCGTTACTAAGCAAATAAAAATGCTTTATCCATAGGTAGTCAGCAGAGCGCATGGATCGAATATTAGGCCGTCGTCAGAGTGGAGCCATATTTGAATCGTGTATGTGAGAGTATGCAGATGAGGGGATAGAAAGGGTGTGTGAATAGATAGCGGAAAGTAGACCAGTGGTGAAAAGAGAAAGAAGTGTGGTAGGGTGCAAAGTGATGCTAGAGCCTGGTGATCAGGCCTATCGCTTTCAAATTTATTTGATTTGTGGTTTCGTTGTTGTATTTATGTTTTTTTTATACATATATATATATACAAGTATATATATAACATATAGTTTGGCGTTCAAGCCATTTGTCTTTATTGCTAATATTTTTGTTTATGCTATGCGCGTTAGCTGTTGTATTTGTAAGTTGTTAATATTAACTTACTGTGTTTGTTTTAGTATCTTTTTGTTTCTTCGTAATTTTGTAGTGTGTGTATTTAGTGTACAGTGTTTCTTCCTGTAGTCTTGTTTGGTGATTTTCGTCTTCTTGTGTAGGATTCCTTCTTCGGTAGTTTGTCTTAGTTGGTTAGTTTTGTCGATATCGGTGAATTTTGTCAAAATCGGTTGGTTTCATGATTGGTAGTTTTTTCTTAGTTGGGGGTAAATTGACTCATCATCTAGCGTAGAACGGTACTTCTGCTCCGCCAGCTAAAATCCTAGCGGAGCTTGGAAATCTGGCGCGACATACTTCTCTTCTGTTTTGGTCAATCATTTGTACGATATCTTCGTCCAAACGATTGACCTTTTCCAGCATATTCCTTGTCCGTTCTTCGATGACAACGTTAATGGGGGTTAACCCCGCCTCTCGGTGCAGCTCTTCTTGCGATCTTCTTTCCATTCTGCGTGTACCTGTGATTAGGTACACGCATTTATTCTGCACCACTTGTAGTCTCCTCTTCTGTGTCTTTGAGGCACAGGAGAGGGCGGAAGCGGGGTAAAGCAACGTCGATCTAACTAGTGCAGTATAGATCTTCTTTTTGTTGCTTTGACGAAGATTTCTGAACCTGTACAGAGTCTTGACTGCAGCAGTGGCCTTGGTGATGCGTTCTTGGACGTGCTTTGCGTACCCGGTTGAGGTGATCTTCATGCCGAGTACGTTGCATTCATTGGTGTAGGGATATCGTCTATCCCCCACCCTGACGTCATCAAGTAGTCTCCTGCCTATGGGGACTACTTTGAACTTATCCTGGTTGGTACGGATTTTCCACCGGGCCTCGTAGGTGTTCAGGTTTTCGATTTCTGCTGCCGTCATACGAGCTTGCATAGGCGCATTCCTCCATGGACATGTGATTACCTGGGTGAAATCATCGGCGAATTGTAAGTTGAGGCAAGTGGGGTTTACAGGTACTGGGACATCCGCGGTGTAAATCAAGTAGAGAGTGGGAGACAGGCACCCCCCTGGAGGCCCGCATTGAGCGGAAACTTTGGCCCGTCCGTTCACCCTAAACTGATGTACGCCGTTCTCCCAATGACATAGTCACAGAGAGTTCTTTCTAAGCTTTCGCTTAGTCCCAGTCGTAAGATCTTGTACTGCATTCCCCGTTGCCATATCTTATCGAACGCCTTTGATACATCCCGACAAACAATGTCCACGTAACTCTTTTCCCGTTTTGCTTGGGCTAGCTTTTCCGTAATGACGTTAATCGCCATTTCCGTACTTCGCTTACTCCTAAACCCGAATTGGTGTGGGTTGTATAGCGAGTTATCTTCCAGGTGAGACACCAGTCTTTTGTTGAGGATCTTCTCGAAGAGCTTCCCACCAAATTCCAGTAGTGAAATTGGTCGGTAGCTCTCCTTCAACTTGGGGTTCTTTCCAGGCTTGGGCAAGAAAATCATCTTTGCCGTTTTATATGCGTCTGGAAAGTACCCCGTATTAAGGCAGGCGTTGAGTATTCTTCTCATTCCTTCGATGACACAGGCTGGTGCCTTTTCAAAGTTAAGCTTTGTAAGCCCCGATTGTCCTGGGGCTTTTTGTTGGAATGAGCGAAGCGCGCCGAGTAGTTCTTCTTCTGTAATCTCGGCGGCTCCGTCGCGCTGCCTATCCACCTGGTGATGAGGGTGCGTCTTTTCTATTTCTTCGTTGAGCTCGTCGATGATGTTGCTTTCGAACTCTAGGTCATAGTCTTCGTTTTCTTCTTCAGTTATACTGAAGATCTTTTCCCAATAACTTCGGAATATCTCTTCAACTTTTTCTTCCTCTTCTTCGATGTTTCCATTTTCTTTCTGTAGCTCGATCTTGTGCTTCTTTCCAGTTGATCCTTTAAGAATTCGGATCTTCTTCCAAAATTCTTTGGAAGTTGCTTCGTGATCGATGCTTTCGATCGCATCCTCCCATCTTCTGTTTTGCTGTTCGAGGATCAACTGGTTCAATTCTTCTTTGATTTCTTTACTTCTTTGCATCGAGTGTACTGATGCATTCACGATGTGGTGTTCATACATTATCTTCAGTTCACGGTATAGTTCCTTCATATATTCGGTCCACTCGTAGGTTGAGATGGTCCTATATGAGGAACGAGGGATACAAGCCCTATCTGCGTCGATGATTTGGTTATTGAGGTCATCGAGTGCCTCGTCAATCTCCTCGAGAATTGCCTCGTCCAGGTTGGGCGGATCGTAGGCCTCGAGCCATATTTTATTCAGTCAAAAATATATATATATAAAAAAAAATAGTCATAAAAGATTTCTAATGAGATCAGTACCAGGGTAAGTGGCTGCATTGAGCGAAGGAGCACGCCTTGTCTTTAGTGAGCAATTAAATACTTGATTTACTTTTGTAGTAGTGACTAAAGGATCTTCTTGAACTACGGGCTAGTGGGAGATCCAAATGTGATATTCTGAATTATATGTAGTTGCCGTCAATAGGTTCGATAAATTATATCCAATTCTTCTTGAATTTAAATATTTCATTTTAACGATTTTCTAATTTATTTTGCTTACTTTTAAAGAATACCTTTTTCAACTACTTTAGAAATTATATAATTGGGAGATATTTTACCTAAGATTTGACTATCCGATTATAACTCAATACAGGGTGTTCGGGCTAAATTTGACCGTTTGCAGGAAACAAAAAAAACCACCGTAATATCTCAGCCCCAAATAGAAGTTAAGCAAAATATATCAATTAGATTATAGCTGGAAGATTAACAGTTTACTCAAATTAGCCGCCCTCAGCTTCGACCACAGAATCAAGACGCATCCGGAACATAACGCATGCGTTCTTCCTGTGTTCCTGGGAAGATCTTCTAACACCTCCTTAATCTTGGCCACCAGCTCAGTCTTGTAGTTGCGAGCAGATCGGTTGATGTCTTTCTAAAGCGCATGCCCACAATGTATTGCATGGGATTAAAATTGGTTGATTTAGGAGCCCAGATTGTCGAGCTGGTGAAGTCGTAAAAATTCTCCAACAACCATTCTTGGCTCTTTTTTGGAAGTATGGCCTTCCAAAAACAACTCTCAGAGGCCAGTGTTTTACCACAATCTCCAGGAATCCACATAACCGTCTGAATTAACCTAAAACCCTTCTCAAACATGTAGGGCGCCATAGTGGAATGGCGCATGGCGTCAGCCTTACAGGAGACACACCCACTGACCATAGCAGTTTGGAGGAACTTAATTTTTATGATACGTGGAACATGGTATGGGTAATATTATAGGCAAGCCACCTTTTGCTCTAGGTGTTGTGCAACTGGTCCTATCAGAAGTTCTTTTGATCTGAGAAGAATCATATCATCCCCGGCTAAACATGAAGTTTCAGCTTGTTCAGGAGCTTCTTTGCCTTCGTCTAGCGGCTCTCCTTGGCCTTGGCTCTCAGAATTTGTCCCTTGCACTTCTTTCATAGGTGGGATCGAACCTCCTCATTCAGGTCTAGCTTCATGGTGGCGACTCCAACATCCATCTCTCTTGTCAAAGCCTGAATTCTCTGCTCGGCTGTTCAATAACTTCCTTCAGTTATTGAATGAATTCTGGCGGGCGGATGCAGTCAGAACTCCTGCTGTGTTCATTACACCAGGGCACAGCTTCGTATTCTCCGTTTCATCTGGTCATGTCACGTCTTACAGCCTTTACATTGTTAATAGAACATTAAGCACCAGTTATTATATTGGAATTTTGATACCCAGCGCGAATCATCACGCTGGAAATAACTCTTTTACCAAATTTCAGACAGATTCCACTTCTCCATGTCAGTTGATTTTTCTCAACTAAAACTTTACTATGTCTGCTATCCAACGCCGTTGACTGTTCACCGATACATTTACATATTCCTGAAAAAAAGGGACTTTAAATATCGTTAAATTTAGCTCATACACCCTGTTTAATAGTGACGATCTTTTAACTCAATAGAATTTCATGTGTTTTAATTGTAACTTCATTGTAAGATGATATATTTTCATTAGGGACACCAGTCGATTTCAAGGAAATGAAATTCCCTAACCCATGTTGCACAATGGACAAAGTACGTAAGTTAAGAGCAAAATTAACACTTTGTTTGATTCTTGAGTAGAGCCATTTAGTTTTCTTAACCTTCATTCTATTTTGTTTATTTTTATCACAGGTGATTTTAAGATTGGAATTTGTTTTAAGAAGATCAACTAATTTAAAGACAGAGGAGTTAGGGAGATCAATTTCATTATTGGGAAAGGTTCGGCTGATTAAGTTGCCTCTTGAACCAACGGGGATAAAACCATTACTTAGCTTCACTAAAGAGCTATTTTTTATCTTAGTATATTTAAAATCTACCTTTTTGGAACTATCATTGCGATTAGTTCTTTAATTTTTATCATTAATGTAAAGAGAAAGGTTGGTGCTCAAAGAAGGAATATTAGTTGTTTTTTTTAATTTAGATATAAGATCACAAATACCCTCTACTCTCATATCCATTTTAAATAAAATCAAGAGAAGTAGTGAGACGTTTGACAAAGGAGCAACTTCAAGAATCCCTTTTATGTAGTAAGAATTTATCAAGGCAAATCAGAAGCCAACCTGACATTATTCTGAATTGAAATAAAAGTAAAATTTAAGCAAAAATTAAGCAAAAGGAAAATTGTGTCACAGGCAAAAGAAATTTGATGAACTACCGAACTTTATTACTCTGAATCACCTGTACGGATTCATATTTTGGTACTTCTTAATAAATCTAAATTGACGACGTAACCAACTATTCTTCTGAATTAAAATAAGTTTCTTAAAAATTCAAGAAAGTCTTACTAAGAGAATGAAAGCACAACTATCAGCTATCAAACCTAAGTTTTCTTGATGCCACAAAGATTTTCAAAGTTAAACTTACAACTATAAAATAACTAAGCTGATATACTTTATTAAAAAGAGGAACTGCAATTCCTTCCTTATTGGGAAGCATTAAATAAGCCTGACATAACAATCCTTGTTTATTTTCAGAGCTCACCAATAGGGAAACAACCAGTAGCGTTCAGTTAATGGAAGCAAGGGAAGCAATGCTTCCCTTATTTAAAAAGAAACGAAAAAGAAAATTACACCCCAACAATTATATTCCTACATTTATGCTTGCCTATACGTGTGTGTGTATACGCCATATGGTACCGTTCACTTTCAATCGAATTGGCGTTAGACCCTGATGAGCCCGACTGCAATTGAAGAAATGTATCCTTCTCGTTGAGATTTCTACTCTTTTTTTCTCTCTCTTAATTTCAATAATATTTCTGCTTTTTGGTGCTTTGGAATGAATAGTTTAAAAGATGGTTTGTTTTGTTAACAATAATATACAGTAATTAGAGTTTTATGATTTATATCTAGATATTTCAACGCTGTGTTAGAATTAAGAAAAAATAACCTATTTGTATACGGAAGATGAAGCAAATTTGGATATGCAGTCATCAGCTTGAATCTGGCAACCCTGCCGAGTTGCCAGAATCTAGGAAAGAGCAACAAAATATCTAAGACACATTGGCGTAACTATTATTATGCTCTGAAGCTTAAACATTTTTTTTAGGTTATATTTAAATAGTGGTACTGGTGAAGAAAGCAGCTAAAGAGCAAAAACTCTAGTATGGTTAAGCTCTCATCTCTTAAGCATTTTCTCAATATTTCAGGGATTCTGCAGGGCCTACAATAGCCATTAGTCACTCTTCGTATCTTTGAGATCGGTAGACCTGAATGTTCCCTGGGAACATATACTAGTAGTACTATTGGATGGTTACACTCGAAGGTTTGCGCACACCTTGGCATTAGTTTCCGAACAGGAAAGTCATCGCCAGTAAGGAAGTCTCGCCAATCAGAGATCACATTATAAAGTGTAAGGATGATGCAAACATCAATAATTTTGAGATTCTGGACTCTAATCATAACATTACCCAGCTCAGAATCCTGGAATCTCTTCATAAAAACAAAATCGCCCACGTTAAATTCAGACTTGAACTGCCACCTATTATCAGTAATAGCCACAACCAACCAGCTTCAGACCTGTTAATATTCTACCGACAACAAACTACCCATAATCGTGTCCGGTTTTGGTAAATTCCTTAGTCATTCCCCTGACTCGCTGACAGCAAGTATGAATTTGTTCCTCTCCATTGCTTTCAGCTTATCTGTATATGTACTTGTAATTATTAATATTTTTAATTTTATAAGTTTACTATCTTAATTATTTGCTTTTGATTTGTACTTAGTTTCAGTTAACATTTGTTAGACTTACAAATTGTGTTTATCCCTTTGGCCTGATGATGAATTAGGTAATCCGAAACGTTGCTTGGAATAAATAAGAATGCCAGTGATGGTCGTATCCTTCATACTGCAATTAAAATTACGGCTTCTGAGAAGCAGCCTTGTTGAATATATATATATATATATATATATATATATATATATATATATATATATATATATATATATATACAAAAAGGGGAACAAATTGCTCAATAAGGATAGATACTTGGATCGTGACAGTTTACAATAGGACAGAGCTAAGCGGAAATTGAAAAATTATCGTTAACTCGAACAATGGATATTATTTAAGTTTGAGCGAGAAGTCAATTCAAAAGGGAAACCAAGTGACGATTGACGGGGACGGGGGGGGGGGGCTGTAATCAGAAGATTACAACGCAAATTTGCTTTACATGGAAGCTTAGTGGTATTCGTAGGGGTGAAGACCAACGGCACAGGTCTTCGAGGAGATACTTCTGTGAGTCCTAACGAGGAGGACTCGTAGATTGGGGCTTTTGGGTACTTCTTGTTGAAGAGCGAGATTTTCTCTGCTCCAGAGAGATGGAATCTCAAACACGGAACGGTTTTGCGCCTCGACAGGGAGCTTAGACGCGGGAACGGGAGTCTTGAAGGGGGGTGCGAGATGAGCGGGAAGAAGGTGGCTCGATAGCTTTCCTGTGAACAGTGGCTAAAGCTTCACGAAGGGCGATCTACTGGTGAGATCTTAACGACGAGGTACGACTCGAACAGAAATGCAAGACTTCGCGAGGGAACATACAAAACGGTTGAACGTATGGACTAGCAGACTTTCAATCTCCTCGAGGAATGACGGACGCAGGGTTAAATAGCCAGGTTGCTGGACAATTAGATAGACCCAGGGCATGTACGTCTCCAGAGTATTCTAGACGTCAGTCTATAAACACCTACTTCGAGATAACGAATTGGATTGGACAGCAGAGTTTTCCTCAGGATATGGGGTTGGGGTTTGTACAGCCGTGCTCCCGGAGCAAGCACATGCCAGTGAGGCAGAGGGCGAGAATTCGGCGTTATCGCGTGAGGTGAGAGAGAGCGAGGTGCGTCCCGAATAATCAAATACAGATGGGGCGAGTGACTCAGTGCGGGCTGCTTCCTTCTCGGTGATTCTAAAATTCGCATGCCAGGGGGCACGTTGTTTATGACGAAGGTGCTGAAAGGGGTATTCTGGGTGGGGGGGGGGGGCTAGGAGGAAAAGGGCATCCCCAACCATGTATGGGGTCATGTAAGGGAAAAACTTTGACTTGGGTCTATAGGTGTACAATAATAGCAGGCATTTAAATTTGAGTCGACACAGCGGTCACCAAATGAAAGAATGACTTTCGTTTAATTCCTGACGCAGGGTATATATAAAAAGAGGTATTTGCGTTAACCAGCAAACAAAAAAAAATAAGTAAGTACAGGAAATAGTTAAATGCATGTGAGACAAAAATATCAATTTAAATAGACTTATTCAGGTGAAGGGTAGTGGAACCATATTCAAGACAAACAAAAAAAACAACGCGAATAAAAAATACACAAGGGACAAATACGAGGGGCGGTCAATAAGTTTTGCGAATCGGTAGGGCAAAACAGAGGAAGGGGGATAGATGTTTGTGGGGGTGTTAGGACAAGTTATGACAAGTCAGGACCTGCAGCCGCATGCTCCTGCCTCGTCTATTTAAGAAGCAGTAGCTGATCGCAGATCGTCAGTCACAAATTTTTCAACAATGGAGAAGGTTGAGCACCGCGCAGTGATCAAATTTTGACCAAGGAAGGCAAGAATGCAAAAGAGATCCATGAACGTATGGTTGCAGTGTACACCGACACCGCCCCCTTCCTATACGACCATTGCTCGCTGGAATAGAGAGTTCCGCCATGGTCGTGAGTCCCTTGAAGATGACCCCCGTCTAGGACGCCCGTCAGACGTGACCAACGAGGACAATGTGGCCCGTGTGGAGAGGATGATCCTCGAAAATCGACGGGTGAAGGTCGAAGAAATCGAGAGAGAACTTGGAATATCACATGGAAGTGTTATCAACATCATCCACGACAATTTGGCTATGACCAAGGTCTCTGCCCGTTGGGTCCTAAGAAACCTCACGCCCCATGATCGACTTCAACGTCGTCAAAGTCCACAAGGCCAGAGTTGCACAAGCTGCCCTGCGTGAGTGCGGATTCAAGGAGCTCAACCATCCTTCCTACAGTCCAGATCTGGCCCTTAGCGACTACTTTTTATTCCGCCAGCTCAAGGCTGCACTGCGTGCACGCCGGTTTGGGGAAGATGAAGATGTCCAGCTCGCTGTCCAGGAGTGGATTGAACAGCAGTCAAGAGATTTCTGGTTGTTGGCAATTCGAAGCCTCAGGGACAAGTAACACAAGTGCATTGAAGTTGAGGGTAGTTATATCGAAAAATAAACAAACACTTTTCCTCATATCTCGTTTCCTTATATCCAAATTGCAAAACTTATTGACCGCCCCTCGTATGTACCCCCCATTTTTTTTTACTCGGAAACCAAGGAGCATAAAACCTACACGGATAGGACGAAGTCCTAGGATTATTAAAAAGGGTCGAGTACACAGACTCGATTATATACACGGGAGTACAGGGCTTAACAGGATTTACTTTGCAGGGGGAGGATCCTCTACCAGATTCCTACTTAGACTGTCTGTAATACAGTTTTCTGCCCTTTTTATGTTCAAAATTCGGAACTGGTATTCCATTAGAAGCAAGTACCATCGCATAAGACTTCCGTTCTGGCCTTTACCATTTTTAAAATAGGCCAATAGGCGATGATCGGTTTCGATCACGAATTCTTTGCCTAGCATATACATTTTGAATTTCTGCACGCTCTACACGATCGCGAGAGCCTCAAGTTCTATTACCGCATAGTTCTTTTCGCGTTTTCATAGCTTCTGGCTAGCGTACGCAATGGGATAACAATTGCAATCTTCTTCATACTGGAGCAAAACGCAACCGAAACCTTCACTACAGGCATCCGTTCGTATTCCAAAAGTTTGCTCGTGTTCGGTAGTCGCTGTAAGAGAGCTGACGTTAGTTTTTTCTTCAGCTGATCGAAGTGGGCGGTCGCCTTAGGGTTCCAGACGAGGGGGTCCGGGAAATGTTTTTTTTAGCTGGGCGCTAAGGAGGGACTCTAAACGGCAAAATTCGGGACAAAGCGCCTGTAAAAGGATGTCAATCCGAGAAGAGCGTAATTGTTTCTTAGTACGCGGAAGTGGCATGCCGACGATGGCCTTCACCTTTTCTTGCTGGGGTGCCATTTGATTTTCACCAATGTGTAAACAAAGATATTTAATGGTGCCTTAGGCAAGCAAAATGTCACTTGCTGGGGCCTATAGTAAGGCCGTGTTCACGAAGCATACTGAGGAGGGAGCGTAGGGAGACTAGATGTTAGTCCCATGTGCGGTGGCCACGTAAATGTTATCAAATTAAAAGAAACGTTATTCAGCCCATCCAGTATCCAGCGCATTATGTGATTATAGTTACTACAGGCAGTAACTAATCCAAAAGGAAGACGCCTAAATTGCATAAGGCTTTTTTCTGTGGGGAAGGCGGTGTATTTTCGGGCACTAGACTTAAGAGGGAATTAATAGTAGACCTTACACAAGTCTATCTCCAAAATATACTTAGCCTCTTTGAATAGATGTAGGCTCTGATATATCAAAGGGATAGGCTAAGCGTCTAAAACTCTTACAACGTTTAGTTTCCTAAAGTCTACGCACATGCAAAAAGACTGGTTTGGTTTTCTCACCATAATAATGGGGGGGGGGCAATTATCTGACGTGGAAGGTTCAATGACTCCCAATTTCAGCAGGTTTTCTACTTCGCAGTTAAAAGCAAAACGCAAGTGAACGGGCAAGAGGTATGGTTTAGAGCGGATAGGCTCCTGGGTGGTTAGGGTTATATGATGCTTAAAATTGATAGAGCAGCCAGGCTTCTCGGAAATAAATCCGGGAATTCAGCCGAGAAAAGAGTCAATTGCGTCTTCTGAGAAAGTTCCAGCTGGAGATCTAAGTTGAGTTACGACGCGGAGCTTCCACGGGAACCGGGGAGCGAAGGGAGAGGGTAGTTGTTGTCAAACTCAACACATACAGTTTGAATTAAGTTAAGAGGCTCAGTGGGATAAGAGGCTTCCATTACTGCCTCTTCGTCAAGGGCAATTATATTATTAATGCAGGCGCGGCGGTGGTAGCGCTTAAGCATATTCACATGAAATAGGTTGTTACCTGAGGTGGTCTGTATTATAAAATCTACGGGGCCGCGCGCTTCTAGGATTGGGAAGAGGCATTTTCATTGGGACAAGAGCTTATTTGTCTCGATGGGTAGGAGGAGCAGCACCTCTTCACCGAGCTTGAATCGCCTTTCGTTTTGACCTAACGTCAAAATAGGTCCTATACTTTTCTAGGTTAGGTCCGTATTTTTTATGTTATATCGGCGCATTATTCCAGGTGGTTCTTAAGATTTAACGAGTAAGAGTATGAGGATGTAATGTCCTCATCCAGGTGGGAATTGGCAAAAAGTTAATTCGATATGCTCATCGGGCCTCAGACGTTTCGGCCATACAAAAGTTCGAAGGGGGCAAATCCTAAAGTTTTGTGGGGGATTTCCCGGCAGGAAAACATGACAACCGGCAGATACCGATTCCATTCTCGTGGCTTGGGATGGCATAACATTTAAAAAATGGTCTTCAATCTGCCATTTAATTTTTCGCAGACGCCGTTAGCGGCTAGGAGAAAAGGGGTAGTGAATAGTGGCTTGATCATAAGGAGCTTGCCGACGTAGTCCATTAGTACAGAGGTGAACTGTCTACCTCTGTCCGACAAGATCCCCTTCGAGATGCCAACGCGGGAAAAAGATAGAAATCAGAGCCTCCGCACAGGTCACACTATCTATCTTTTTATGGGGGACTGCGTCGGGGAATCTCGTTGCAAAATCAACAAGCGTGAGGACGTATGAGTGTCCTTCGCAAGACAGAGGTGAATTTGGTCAATCAAGTCTATGGCCACTCTCAAGAAAGGCTCCAAGACAATTGGGGTCTTCTGGATGTGGAATAGGTGGTATTCGCCCTTTTGTTGTAGTCTTTTTACAAATGTCACACGACCTGAAAAACTCGGCAATTTCTTTGGCAGCACCGGGCCAAAAGAAATAACGGAAAATCCTCTGGGCAGATTTATTGTGTCTAAAATGACCATCCATTAGTCCATCGTGGGCAAGTCGGAGGACTTGGAGAACATGCAAACGAGGGGGGAACATAAAGAGCGAATTGTGGATTTATCCTTAGCCGAACTAGAACGAAAAAGGAGTCGGTCACTAACGAGGTAGGCGACTTTCCTTTGACTGCAGGCAGATCCTCGTTCGTCATTTCTCGCTTTTTCCACAGGGGCTGGAGGGTGGAGCACTCCTTCTGAGCGCTTGCAAATGTTTCCTTTTGAAGAGCTGCAAATTATGGTCCTCACATGACCGGGAACACCGCAGGAAAAGCATACGACCGGCTTTCAAGGGTAATCCGACCCTGGGGGATTAATGAAGAGGAGCTTAATATCCCTTGATTCCGGCGGGGAATGCTACTTCGGTTTGGAGGACCAGGTACCTTCACAAACTTGGGCGAGTTCTTCTGGGGGTACTTGGAGATGTTACCTTTACTTTTCGGGGATGGGGGATGGGATTTCTTGGGTTCTTTCGGGTATAGGTGGTGGCTTGACGCGTGTAGATCCGCCTTTTCGATACGTTCCTTGAAGGAAGACACGCGTCTATCATTCACGAATGCGCGGGTTTCAGATGGTAGAGCATCCATCAACTGATCCCGTAAGACGAAATCAAATAGGGACTCGTTGTCTCAGTGAAAGGTCCTCTGGAGGATAAATCCAAATTGGCCAGGGGTCTGATCAGGAAGTATCCTCGCCTAGCGGAACTTTGCCCTATAGAAATCAAGATTCATATTAATAGCTAATAATAGTTCTGACTTGAGGGGGGAGTAGTTGAGGGTGGCTTCGGTGGGAAGCGAAATGAAAATTTCCCGAAGGTTGGTATTGAGGAGGCGGGGTAGTCGAGCGACTCCATCGGCTTTAATCTCCCAGAGGTTCACTTCGAAAAATTTTTCAAAGTGAGTTAAGTAGTTGCTAAAATCCTCGCCGTCCTTAAACACTAGAAACTTTACTGATGGGGTTTGGGGGGTATCATTCCTCGAGTTAACTGAAAGGATTTCCAAATGGTTTCTGTTTAGCTGACGCTCTTGCCTATGAATTCTTTCTCTTTCTTCTATTTCTCTTTGCTCTCTATCTCTTCTCTCTTCTCTTTTTCTTCAGCTTCTCTTTGCTCTCTTTTTTCTGCCCTATCATTTCTTTCTTCCTCTTGAATATAGGCCATTAGATCCTTGCCATACAAACCAAGGATCTCTCCTTACTGTCGTAAACGTTCAAATGACGACATCTTGCTGGTGTAAATGCGCGTCTGGCCACTCAGCTCGTCCAAGGACCTCACGGAAAAGATTATGCGGATCTTACGATCGTACCAAAAATCCTAAAGGAGATTAACTCACACGTTGATTATACGCAATCAATAAAGAAAAGAAAATAAGTCATAATTAAAAAATTGATCCCTATATGACCAGTAATTATAGGGCCTTTTAATCCTGCATTGGGATTAGTAAAGGGTTTCAGGAGAGATCGTCTCCCCCAAAAAACCCACACATAACGAAAATAAACTTGGAAAAAAACGGGCACCACAAAAAAATGATCCATCAAAGAAAAAAATGAAGAATTTATTCCAGTATCTTTGGATATCCTTGAACACACATATATATATATATATATATATATATATATATATATATATATATATATATATATATATATATATATATATATATATATATATATATATAATATATATATATATATATATATATATATATATATATATATATATATATATATATATATATATAAATATATATATATATATATATATTTATATATATATATATATATATATATATATATATATATATATATATATATATATATATATATATATATATATATATATGTCGAGGTATACTTGTGAATCCTCGCTCGGAGTAAGGACGCATACACAAACACGGGCAGATAGCCGATCTGAGGCCGTCTGCTATATGCTTTGGAGCAATTAAAGGAGTAGAAGGCCGCCTCCTTGATTGGGATTTATCTAATGGCTTGCCAAATTTCAGTTCAAAGGATATATAAAGATCAAGACCCCAAAATATAATTTTAAGATATAGAATAAACGGAGCAATATACATATATATATATATATACATATATATATATATATATATATATATATATATATATATATATATATATATATATATATATATATATATATATATATATATACAAAAAAGTGGGAAAAATGGCTCAATAAGGATAGATACTTGGATCGTGACAGTTTGCAATAGGACAGAGCTAAGCGGGAATTGCAAAATTATCGTTAACTCGAACAATGGATATTATCTAAGTTTGAGTGGGAAGTCAATTCAAAAGGAGAATCAGGCGAAGATTGATGGGGGGGTGTAATCAGGGCATTACAACGCAAAATTGCTTAACCTTGAAGCTTAGAGGTGTTCAGAGGGGGCGAAGACCAATGGCACATTTTCGAGGAGATAATTCTGTGAGTCCTAACGAAGAGGACTCGTAGACGGGGTTTTTGAGTACTTCTTGTTGAAGAACGAGATTTTCTCCGCTCCAGAGAGATGGAATCTCAAGCACGGGACGGTTCTGCTACTCGGCAGGGAGTCTCAGACACGAGGAACGGGAGTAGTAAAGGGGGGTGCGAGATGAGGGGGGCCGCACAGTTCTCCAGGAAGAAAGTAGATCAATAGCTTTCATCTGAACAGGGGCCAAAGCTTCACGAAGGGTGATCTGCTGGTAAGATATTAACGACGAGATACGACTGAAATAATGGTTGCAGGACTTCGCGCGGGAACGGACAAAACGGTCTGAATTGAGGGACTGGCAGACTCTCAATTTCCTCGAGGAATGGCGGACGCAGGGTTAAATAGTCAGGTGGCTGGTCCGTTAGATAGACCCAGGGGATGCTCGTCCCCAGAGTATCCTCGACGTCAGTCTATACACACTTAGTTCGAGATAACGAATTGGATCGGAAGGCGAAGTTTGCCTCAGGATATGGGGTTGTGGTTTGTACTATCGCGCCTGCGGGGGAAGGACATGCCTCCCAGCGTTATCAGGGGAGGCAGGGAGAGCGAGGTGCGTCCCGAATAACCAAATACAGCTGGGTCGAATGACTCAACGCGGAACTGCTTTCTTCTCGATGATTCTAAAATTACCACGCCAAGGAGCATGTGGTTTGGAGCGAAGGGGCTGAAAGGGATATTCCCGGGGATCTTTCTCTTATGCTGGTCCTTCCAGGGGCCTCCCCTCACAATAACTATCCAGCCGATTCTAACGAAATTTGAAACCCCTTTGTTGTTTTACATTCTCTTTTCGAATGATATAATTCCCAAAGTCTTCTCATGGTTAGCCCAGGAACTATTTTGTTTTGGCAATAATATCATACCTATTCGGCCGATATTCTGCCATACTAGACTAGGTAATAATATGCTATACTCTTCTATGCAAGCCTAGAATAGGCTATACTATGCTAAGCTATGTTAAGATATAATGTAAAGGGTAGGATATAGAATGCTAATTTAGGCTATAAAAGGTTATGCTAGGATAGCATATAGTATGTTAGGCTAGACAATATAAGCTACGCTTGACTAGGATATAATAGGATAGTATAGGCTATACTTATTTCGGATCGTTAATGCTAGTATAGGCTAAGCTCTGCTTAGCTATACTAGGCTAGACAGGGCTATACTATGCTATGCTAGGGTAGGCTAACGTATAATAGGCTAGGGAAGGCTATGCTCTGCTTTGCTAGGCTATGCTAGGTAATACTATGTTAATCTACCTTAGGCTAGCTAACCATGGCTATAATTGGCTAAGCTATACACGATTTTTCTAGTCTAGGGTATGGTATGCTATATTAGTCTAGGATATAATATGATATGCTTGGATATATTATGTTAGGTGTGGTTATGCTAGGTTATGCTATACAAGCTACCCTATAATATGCTAGTGTAGGCTAGCGTATGCAAGGATATATTAGATAAGCTATAGTAGTAGGGTGGGTCATAATTTGGGGCAACCATATATTTTCATTACATCCTTTAATGAGGGGTGCTTAAATGTAGATTTTCCGGTGTAGATTTTGAAAAAGAGCTTTATTTTTTTATACAATTACTCCTACCTACATCAATTTCCATTTAAATAAAAGTAAATTATTCCCTTTCGTCACGAGCTTATGTAACCTGTTTATTTAATCCAAGTACACACAAACATAAATTACACTCAATTTTACATGTTATTGAGTGAGAAAAGTGTATGCAAAGCTCCACATATGGCTGCATGGGTCACTTTGGGTCATATTCAAAAGTTAAACTTCACCAGAGAACACAAATCTTGCTTTGACTCATTCCTGGACATCAGACGTCTACTTGTCTCTTGTGCCCTGATTTCTCCATCCCTCTTTTCATGTGAGAAATACTTGGAAGAAGCCTCAGTCACCACTCTTACAACCTTCTCGATACTCTGTGTGTGACAAGGTCAGTCAGGTACTTTCATAGGAGAGTCATTTAAGTTTTTTAATTCCTAAGTACTTAAAGAGCAAGTGAGAGGTGGCTCAGAGACATCCTCTGACCAATTGAACAGATCTCCAATCCTTGTAGCATCACAATTGATGTCTGATTTCCTTCTAAGCCTTACAAAGGAGTCTCCCAGTTGAGTATGTAGGTCTCCTCTCCCCTGATTATCTGGATTCTTTTCACCCCTTCAGTTCTCTCCGCCTGATCTTCAGAGCATAGGGGGGTTTGGAGGATGGCTTCATTGTATGCATACCAAACTGATCTCTTAACTGTTGCCAAAACAATATCCAACACCTCCTTCCTCTGAGACTTAAGGCAATGAAGTTGATAAAGTATGCGCCTAGGTCCCTCGGTCCAAGAGTGCTTAATCTTAACGTTAAACCAATCAGTTGTAGATTCTTAAAGGCTTTTCCTTTGAGCTCATGCTTTGACACCCACAGCCGAAGAAGTGTGTTAGCTGTGATTAGCCAGTGACTGTGGTTTACTGGTCCTATTTCCAATAGAGAAAGCCCTGTAGGAAGCACTCCATCTCTGATTGCCGATACAATTCCATAGCCGCAGTGTTGATCAGTGGAAAGATTTTGCACCACTTCCTGAGGTATCTTGGTAAGAGGAGGACCTAAAGATATTTGAGTGAAATTTGGGTTGATATCCAAGTCTGTAACAGAGTCAAGGAGCTTACCTATTGGTCCGGAATATCTGTTGTCAGATAATGTTGGGCCATCCAGGTTGATAATTAGAAGACGGAGTGGGAGTTTCCCAGTGTGCAAGTTACAGACCAACCAAACAAGCTTTCTGCCCAAATGGAGCTCCATTTTTCGCATTACTCCAGCATTTACACCTGTGTTTACATTCGTGGCCATTAAGCTTTTATCCAAACCCCTTTCCCTCAGCCATCCAAACATAGCCTTAGCGATCTTCTCTGCATATGATTCTTCTTTTGTAGCCTTTTCTTGGACAAAGTCGAAGAGGTAATTGCTCCCAGGCTCACTGATTACAGTGTAATGCTCCTCTTTTGTTTTTGCTGAAAACAATTTGTCACTTCCCTTTGCCTCCATCATAAAATTTGTCACATCAATTCATCCATCAAAGAGAACACACAAAATTTCCCCATCCTTCCTTAAGTTTTCCTCAAACTCATGTTCAATAACTGTCATTAGCTTTTCCTGTGCTCTCTTAACTTTATTCTTATCAATTACTTTACTTGTATCTTCCTCAGTAATGAATCCAGCATCTATAAAAGCTGCTGTTGCTATAGCTGCAGTTGGCCTCAATCCGACACCATATCTTATACTAGCAAGAGCAATATTTTGAATTTCATCATAATTCTTTCTATTCCTGGTGGAAGATTCCGGCTCTTGGACAGCTTCAAAAGTTACTTCATCACCCAAACTGTTGTCACCTCCAGATCTTCACCTTCTGCCAAAAAATGTTCGATTTCTTTTCTTGCTGCTTTTCCTGCTAAAACAGAGCTTCCCTCCTTACCTTTTCACTTTCTTTCTGCTATCCTTTCTTTTTCTTTCCTTTCTGAACCTCTTAATTGTCTATTATGCTCTGGAATATCAGGACCTCCAATTTAAAAGGTACCTTTACTTCCAACCTTCTCCTTTTGTCCTTTAATAAAGGCCAGTTCCCTAATAGGTATTTTTTTCTTTTTACTACAACAACAGTTAATGTGGGGTTCAGTCTCACAGGCATATCTTTAAATGAAAAGATGGCACTTTGAATAAGAAATAATCTCTACAAAATAATTTTAGTTATTCTAAAATGATCCACAGCCTTTACTAGCATTCAAATAAAATGTAAATGCTCTATAAACAGTTACCAGTTACTATAGTTACCAGAACTGGCAACACTACTGGAATATTACCTTCTACTGAGTAATGAGTACTGGTTACTTGCACTTTTGGAGTTAGACCAAACTAAATTAAGTGTTATTTTTAACAGGTTTCCTACTTCTCATGTCTCTCTAATACATTTTTAAATTTTTTTTGACAAATATCTTTCAGACTATATAAATGTATTGATGATAGAAACCGGTAAATTTGATCTTTTATGGGTAACTAAAATAATAGTAAAATATAGTAAATGACCCCAAACTAACAATATTTCAACTTCAAATTGATGTACGTTAGATCAATCAGAATTTAACATTGCTGCCAAAAGTATGTTCTTTTCACCAATATTCATCATTTGAATACCCCTCATCACCAGTTTTATCAAATTCTAGAATATGACCAGCCCTACTATAGTAGCCTATTCTAGCTTGCCTATACTAGGCTAGGCTACTCTATGCGACGCTAGTGTAGGCTCTGGCATACAATGCTAATCCATACCTGGTGGTTAGACTAAGCTAGACTATAGTAAGCTAGGCTACACTAGGCAATGCAACGCTAAGCAAGACTATACTAGGCTAGACTATACTATAATAGGCTAGGTTAGACTAAGGTCTACTAAGCTAAGCTAGGCTAAACTAGGATACGATAGGCTAGGCTATCCTAAACTAAGTTAGGATAAAGTAGGCTATACTACGCCAGTTTATACTAGACTAGCTAGATTATACTAAGCTAGGCTAGGTTAGGTCCGGAACAGCTTGCCTATTCTATTTTAGGCTAGGCTATCTTAGGTTTGGCTAGGCTTAGCTATACTAGGCTAAAACAGGGTAGATTATACTATGCTATGCTTGGCTATGATGTGTTATGCTATAATAGGAAAGTTCAGGCTAGGCTATTGTAGGCTATGCTATGCTAGACAATACTACGCTAGGCTAGGCTAGGCTAGGCTAGACTATGCTATGCTATACTATTCTGTGCTATGCTATGATATACTATGCTATTATATACTATGTTGTGCTATATTATCCAATCTTGTGGGGATAGGCCCAGCGCAAGCCCCTCTCCACATTTATCCACTCACTGCGCAAGCACAGCTCCACCCATCTTTCATCCTTTTTCTCATCTTTCATCTCTCTCTCTTTGACTCATCTCTCTTACTCTCTCTTTCATTCAATCATCCCCTTCACACACTCATCCCTTCGTTAACCCTTTATCATCATACCAATAAATTCGAACCCATTTTCATCGAGTGAATCTTGAGTCGTCTTCGTATTCGAAGGAAAGCCATAATATCTTATGGCTTTCCTTCGAATACGAAGACGACTCAAGATTCACTCGCCTTCAGTGATACTAAGCTATGTTATACTGTGATATGCAATAATATTCTATAATATATTATGCTCTAATCTGCTATATAAATGCTATACTATGGAATACTGTGCTATTAGTGTGTGTCAATCTTTTCAACGTTCTAATTACCTAAATGAGGGGTGCTCAAAATTTGCAGCCTTACTTGTGTTTTCTAGTTATTATTTTTATTTTTTATATAATTTTAGTTCTTTTTGGTTAGCTACTTAAAAGTTTTGACTTATTTTTGTCATCTTGGGGAATTAAATGACTATTATTAGATTAATAATTATATCTATTTGACTTTTTTTCTTACTTAACCGTTTGAAACATATTCATCAGTGTGCTGAAGATTACGTCGCCTTCAGTAATACCATCCTACCAGTGGGATTTGACCTACAATTGCTTTTAAAATTAGCGCAAGACTGGCGACATTTACACATTTGAACACCTAAATTGACAATAGCAGAGTTGTTGCCATCTCAATTCCAAACTCTGGTTGACGTTCTGAAATGTGGATGTGAAAAACTACCTAGCAGCCAATCTTACAAAGGATATTTACCCTAAAGGGCTTGAAAAGTGGGAAAGAGGGAACAGTTCTTTTTATGCCCCCGTTGTATATTCAAGTGTCACAATCTTAAACAGATCCAAAAGAACTGGAAGAAGGCCAAAAACCATATCCATTGGGAGAGGAGAGCTACAGGCCTAGGACACCTTCATTACAAAACTAGACAACTTGTTGATATCCTCAGGTGCAAGTGTAAAATTGTACTTTGATGTGAATTTGGCTGCCCTGGTTGCAATAAGGAAACTCAAATTAATTTAAATCCCATTTGTAGATGAAGACCTCTGTGAAGGAACTTTTCATTAAAGATCAGAGAGAAATGATTACTTCTTTTGGACCACATCAGGTTTGCTTTCGAGATTAACTTGAGTAAAATAGACAAGTCAATAAGTAAATGCGACTAGAAGGTGAAATAATAAGTGTTGCTTACTATAAGTAGGCCAATGTTTCAATGCCATCAAGTGAAATAATTTTCTCTCCTGAAGAAAATGAAGAACAAATACATGATCTTCAAATTTCTTTTTTTTGGGGGGAGGGGGGGGAGAGGAGCTCAATAACATCATAACTATTTGGCTGATTCTAACGAAATTTGAAAATCTTATATTGTTTTACATTCTCTTTCAAATAATATAATTGCCAAAATCCTCCCAAGGTTAGCCGGGGAATTATTTTGTTTTGTAAATCACATCATAACTATTCGGCCTATTCTAACGAAATTTGAAACCGTTAAGTTGTTTACATTCTCTTTCGAATGATAGAATCGCCAAGGTCCTCTTAAGGTAACTCCGGAAATTATTGAAAGCTTTGAAGGTCGTAAGGTCATAAGTCAGAATAAGTGAGGGTACACGACTTTTTGGTCAGTAGACCTTGTTTATTTTAAACATTGTCTATTTCGCCTAAGAATGGCCAAGCAGAGTTCAATTAAAAAGAACTTAGGAAGTTTACTTCTAATAATATCGATAGTAGCAATAGTGTTAGATCTAAGATGATCTAAAGAGTCTGCTTTAAGTTTAGAGAGTTACATTACTTTAGTCTTTAATATAAAAATAAAATCCATATCTTACTTCAGGGAAGAACCAAGGCCATGGAAAATAATCGTCTCTATTGATTTTTTTGGTAATTACATCATCTAAAAAATCTTCGTCCAAAAGGTTCCAGTATCCTCGTAATTTTGATCAAAGATGCCAACGTTGTTAATTAGAACTAAGCTCTATCATTTAAATAAAACTAATTATATCTAGTAATTTGTTAGATGGCGAAATATTAGGAAAGGAATGCATAGCATTTAAGAAAGAAGATCAAAACTGATAAAAATCGACTCTGTGAATTATCAGTAAAAAGGGAATTTTTAATTCCGGGGGGTTTTAGAATATCATTTGTTAAATTATTCTATCAGGGTGTTACAGGGGCTAATGATAGACTCAAATCACTAGTTAGTTTAAGAAGTCTTCATTTTAATACCGTAATTTGAGACATTACACTTATTTGGTAGTCTATATACATATATGAGATGTCATTTCCTCAATAAATGTTTGGATTTTATGATTTACTATGACCATTACATCAGATATTTTAGTTGCAACGATTTAGTAGTTATATTTATTTACAAAAACATCAAGACTAAGTTTTAAAAATCTTTCAGGCACCATCAGAAACCACAAGTTTATTAAATGTTTTTTAATTAGTCCTTTACCAATCTGATTTTAGTTGAAAGTTCATTAAGTGTAGTTTAAAACTTACTTTTCTCTAAGTGGCCATTTAAAATTCAATAATTTACGGAATAAAATCAATAGGCTCGAATTATTCGGTAGGCTAACAAAAATAGCCAAAACAAGGGTGATTTTTTTACAAATGGGTGAAAAGCAAACTATAAGAGTCATATTTGGTTTTAACAATCAAAGTTGGGCAAATAATTCCTATAGAATTGTCATAAATCAGTAAAGTATTACAAAAAGCCCCCCTTCCCCCCTACCAAATTAAAGCAATCTATTCTGTGCTGCTAATAAACAAAACAGCCATCATAAAAAGTTGGTTTCGTCTTTAAAGAAAAGGTTTAAACACTAGGAAGTGCCTTAATAGTTAAGTATAGACTTTTCTTATATGGTGGTTAGACTTTATAAGAAAAAGTGTATAGGTATGATTAATGCAGTTAGACTTTTAAACAAAAAACACAGCGCAATTAGGGACGGCAAACTATTAAAAAAATCAGTTAATTAAGCCAATTCTCTATACAAAGAAAAGAAGAACGCAAGATTATTTAATTAACAAATGGTTTCTACAATTGGCATCTATTTTAAATTACCAAAGAGAGTGTAAATCCTTGGGTCAGTAATTTTATATGTTATAACAAATTCGCTAAAGAGTTCAATTCTCAGAATACTATAAAATTATATTATTTTTTTAAGATTTCACTTTAGACGAAAAATCCTTCTTATTAATCAAAGTTCTGAAAATTTGTTCTACATGTTTCTCAAATTTTATCTAACTGATTTTTGGGAGGTTTCTTGTCTCCTTTTTGTTCGTTGATGACTTCACCACAGTGAAATGAAAGTGAAAGTTATAAAGCGCACTAGAGCGTAGCTAGCTTCGAATCCTCTCGTTTGCTTCAGTTCAATAAGGTCATTGGAAAGATGCACTTTTTAACAGTACTTGAAGGAAAGAGTGAGCTGGGCTTAAAGCAAAACATGGGTCAGTAGGTTTTACGGTTCCAACACGATGGATGTCAGGTAACTTGAGATGGTCTATATATAGCAACGCATCCGAAATTTATGTCGAATAAAACTCGATCGTACGAGCAATTTAATTTGAGAGTTAGTTGTTATTTAATGTACTTTTAGAGAAATTTTGGTGTGAATTTCACAGCTGCTTTACTTCTATTTTTAATATGTTTAATATGAGCAAACGATGGTGTTTTTAGTATTCTTCCATAGAGTAAAATCATATATATATATATATATATATATATATATATATATATATATATATATATATATAACTGAATCACAAAAATATGGAACGCGAATAATATAGAAATAAAGTAATAAAGCCAACAGCCACGAAGGAAAATTAAATATGGAAGATCTGCTTACATATCACACTATTGAAAGAAAATTAACCTTCAAATAAATTGAAATTACGAATGGATGTGATCAAACTTGATTCTACAATTATTCTTTTGACATAATTTTTTGATTTAAAGACCAATTTACTTCCTTGAAAATCGATGGAATGATTACAATATTTGACGAAACAAAATACTCCACTACTTTAATGGCGAACTCTGATGTCCCTCTAACTCGCATGTTCGTTCAATCTTTTATCTAAATTCCTTCCCGTTTCACCTATATAAACATTTTCACAATCTTTACATGGAATTACATATCCCCCTTTATCCTGTTGATCTTTAGAATTCCTGGAAATCATCATTTGGATTAAAGAATTATTATATTTAAAGGCTATTTTAATTCCTGTTTCCTGAAATAAGTGCTTCAACTTATTTAGTTTGTCATTAAATGGCAACGTTATACATTTGCTGAAGTCATTAGAACGTGCAGGCTTATAACGATAGTATGTTTTCCTAGCTGCAAAATGAGCTGATGTTATAAACCAATCCGGGTAATACAGTTCTTAAAAAATTGTCCAGATTTTAATAATTTCTTCGTCTAAATAAGAAGGATGACACATTCTATATGCTGTAAGCAACAGGGTAGATATTATAGCTTTCTTAACAGTATTAGCATGGCATGAAAAATAATGTGTATATGCATTTGAGTGAGTTCTCTTCCTTAATACAAGTAAATTTATATCATGTTAATCTTTGTTGATAAGGACATCTAAAAAGGGTAATTTGAAGTCTTCTTCCCACTCATTTTTAAATTTAATTGAAGCATGCAGATTATATATATATATATATATATATATATATATATATATATATATATATATATATATATATATATATATATATATATATATATATATATATATATATATATATATATATATAATAATAATAATAATAATAATAATAATAATAATAATTATGATAATAAAAACTCACAAAGTGGCACGTGAGGAAAGCAATAATATAAAAATTAACCCACAGGAAAATGAAAAGATGAATCCAAGCACTTTCGAACTATATTTGCAAGTTTATTTTCAAGGAATAGCATGAAAATGGAGAAGACAACCTTATACAGGATATAAAGATACGAAGGGAACACTCATCACATAGTACAAACCAATGGAAAAACACAAAAACAAGACAGAAAAATATCAGTAAAAAGAACAATAGGCAACTAATAACAGACATATGCATCCCTAAAACGATATACACACAACAACGCCGTGTATATGAATGGAAATGGTGGGTGAAAGAAAAACAAAAACCTTTTAAAGGATTATCATTAGAACGAAAACTTTAGGGCTAAGAGTTAATCCACGATCATAGCAGACACACGTGGTGGGGGAGGCAATGCGAATGATATTACACTAATAAAGAGTGACAACAGGCTGCATTATGAAGTTATTTCATTTAGTAGAAGTTTTTCTTTAAATAGGATCGAGTTAAAGAAGCCAGGAGAAATATTTATATTAGGCAAGATGCCAATTAATGTAAACTCGACAATATATCTTTTTTGTGAAATCAGCGGAATGATAAAGGAATTTTGCAGAGTTCCAGTTAATGGGGTGGTTATTTTCGGATAAATATAAAAATAAAGCGCTGTTTAGTTCACCTCTTCTAATATTATACTTATGTTGGTAAACTCTAGTAGATAAAGATTTACCAGTTTGTCCGAAGTAAGGTAAATTACAAATAGAACATTCTATAGAATATACTCCACCTTTTTTTCTCGTATTATTGTGGACTAACATTTTATATGAAGTAGATTCATATCTAAAATTTACAGAGATTTTAAGTTGCTTAAAAATACAGTTGAGACAAAAAAAATGGTTCAAAGTATGGCTAAATAAGACAATTTTTATAACTGAAAACCAGTGGGTTATCAGTTCTATAAAACGTTCTCTTAGCAAAGTTTAAGGAAGTGTGCAAAAATTGACGAGGGTAACAAAGTTTTTTACCTATTTCAAAGATATTAGACAATTCCTTATCCAAAAATTCCGGATTAACAAGGCGTAATGTACGCAGAAACATAGAAGTGAATACAGAACATTTAATTTTAACACTGTGATAAGAATAAAAGTGAATATATGAACTGAAGTTGGACGGTTTGCGATAAACAGAGAATTTAAAACCTGACGGCGTCCTATGTTTTAAAAGGTCAAGAAAAGGATTCATCTTTTCATTTTCCTGTAGGTTAATTTTCATATATATATATATATATATATATATATATATATATATATATATATATATATATATATATATATATATATATATATAGAGAGAGAGAGAGAGAGAGAGAGAGAGAGATAGATATATAAATATATAGATATAGATATATATATATAGATATATATATATATATATATAGATATATATATATATATATATATATATATATATATATATATATATATATATATATGTGATAGAACAGGTTGAGCAGCGTTAGTTTCAACTCCTATCAATTGCATCTTCGCGTCGAAGCTTGGCGCCTTATCACAGCCACCGGATGTCAACGTTTAAACAAGGAGGTTATCGTCCCCCCGTTCGCGTCCCATACGCCGACCTCGCCAGATTGAGTTAGGCTTATGGGCACA
Source organism: Ceratothoa steindachneri (assembly GCA_963969495.1). NCBI lineage: Eukaryota > Metazoa > Arthropoda > Malacostraca > Isopoda > Cymothoidae > Ceratothoa > Ceratothoa steindachneri. The sequence continues at coordinate 206,274,357 of OZ018319.1, read as the reverse complement.
TAAGGCATTGTTCCCAGCCTCGGCTGTGCATTCCCTCGAAGTTCCCACTCCATTGTCCCCCACGCCAAGAGAGTGTCTCGACTATTTAGATGGAAACTTTACCACTAAGATCAGATTGGAGATCCAGATTTTCGTTCAGAGGAGAACAACATTAGAACAGCCATTGTTCTTGAGCCCGTAAACAAGAGACGGTTCTCACCCCTTCCCTCGTTGTTCAGGAAGAGAACAACGTTAGAGCAGCCATTGTTCTTTTGAGCCCTTCGCAAAGAAACGGTTCTCACCCTTCCCCCGTTGTTCAGAGGAGAACAACATTAGAACAGCCATTGTTCTTCAGCCCGTAGACAAGAGACGGTTCCCCCCCCCCCCCGCTATTGTTCAGAAGAGAACAACGTATCACAACCATTGTTCTTCAAGCCGTTCGTCGAGAAACGGTTCTCATTCCCTTGACGCCACGTCAGGATCATCTTATTCCCCCCTTTTCGGCTGGAACTCGCCAGCGGACCGAAAATTCCTTCACGTCGCCTTCCACTGCACCACTCGTATAAAGTTACGTAAGCCAAACGTTACCTTTGAGTATTGTCTCCTTTTGTCAATTCAATCCTGTGCTTTAAATGGTTTAGCGAACCATACCATCCCTTTAACTCTATATTTGATTTACCTTTTTAAATCCTTTAATCCTTGGATTAGCCCGAGCCCCCACGACCCTTTCCATTCTCTGTTTATGTCAATATTTTCCGTCTTGTGTTTGGTGATAGTTATTATTAATAAAACTCTATTTTATTAATGATAGCAATATTATTATCCTTGAGCGCAGTTCCACTTCTTAAGCATATCGAAGATACATAATATAAGCCCGCCAGACATTAACTCACTCTAAAGATAATTAAAGAAGTTCCCTCAACGAATAGTCATTAATGATATATCGTCGGGAGTCCATTCTACGACATATATATATATATATATATATATATATATATATATATATATATATACTATTTAAATTTGGTATCAGGTGTGTAAGGTTTAACGCTATATCTTTGCAAACACTGGTCTCAGTCAAGTAAAGCATAGTGTTATTCGTTATAATAATAGAGTCTAGTAGTTCCCTTTTGTTTTAACGATTGCTATCCCCTTTTTTGAAACTTAAGAAGCTGGAGTAGCTCAAGGAACTATTATAATAATTTGTTTGTGTTTTTTTTGTTATTTTAGTCAGTGGTATTTAGATTGAGAAACCAAGTACGAATAGATCAGTGCCCATATTTAGGTAGGCTAATTCTATAGAGGCATAGTTCTTGTTGCAAGGAATTTTAGTTGGTTGACTAGTGCGCCCCAAGTGCAAAGATGACTCTGTTCGAAATCTTTAAAGCGCAAGGAGAATGCTTGGGACTCTCCGGAAAAGAACTAATTGAGTACGTTCAAGAGGAGCAAAGAAAAGAGCGTGAAGAAAAAGAAAAAGAACGAGAGAGAGAAATACAACGAGAAGAAAGAGAAAGAGAATTTCAACGAGAAGAAAGAGAGGAACGGATAAGACAAGCTGAGCTTCACCATCAGATTGAATTAACTCGTGTTCGAGCATAGATACAGTCCGCCAGTTCCCGTACCGAAGCCTCTCCCCAATCTCTCACTAAAGCTCCCCAATTTCAACGATGGAGAGGATTTCGGAGCATTTTTAGCCCACTTCGAAAAGATCCTCGAAATCAATAACATGGATCTGGAGGCTGAAGGTGTAGCCAGATTACTTCCCCTGTTAAATTGTAAATTGCGCGAAATTTTTATATCTTTACCATCTAAGTGTACAATTAACTACAGCACCTTAAGAGCTGAGTTATTGGCCGCTCATAATATGACTTCCGATTTCTACCGACAAGAATTTCAAGGAGGTCGTATTAAACCCGGACAGACGTTCCGTCAATTCGGATACATTCTTCAGATGAATTTTAAATTTTGGTTAGAATCCTCAAAGGTTGATCCGAACTACGAGTCCTTAACAGACTTCATGTTGCGAGATTTATTTTTGGCGTCTCTCCAGACGGAGATCCGCGCATTCGTCAAAGATCGTCGGTGCCAGACCTTTAAAGAATGTACCGAAGAAGCGGATGTCTATGCCGCCAGCCATAATTTATACCCAAAGGAGAATCGAACTTCTCACCAATACCCCTACAAGGAAAGAAGGAAGGATTCGTGCCCCTTCACAGGAAAATCGACGAAGTTTCCGAGCCCCGTAAAACCCCCAAACTTCTTTCCCCAAAACCAACAACGGGACTCCACACCTCCCGTTAAGATTTCTCCTCCATCTCTCTTCCCGAAGCGACCAGTTATATGCTTCACCTGTGGTGTAGAAAACCACATGAGCTGGAATTGCCCCCAAAATTCTAGGCTTAAAAGCGGACCAGCCCACCAAGTTCACCAGATTAATACAACCCCGGCTCCCCCGGTGGTGCAGACCCAAGCAAAAACTTCTCCCCATCCGTCAGGCCACCAGGTAAATTTTATTTTTGATAAAAGTTCATCGGGAACTTTGAAATTTGAGGAGGGCAGCGTGAATGGCTGCCGAGTAACGACTCTCGTCAGGGACACAGGATGTACGTGTTTCATCGTGTCCGACGAACTCCTCCCCCCAGTGGACCCTAACCACAAAAAATTTGCGGTGGTACATGACTACCTTGAGCGGGCGAACCAATTCCCCGTCGTTAGATGTTACCTGCAGTGTCAATATTATGATGGCTGGGCTGAAGTCATTTCAGCACCCATACAATTCTGTTCCGTACTTATAGGACAGAGCCCCCAAGTAAGTTCTGACCCTGTGTCTCAAGCCGCCCTTCTCGAAGCCGAGCTAAGAAAGAAGCCCAGGAGCCCGTCCCCATCAGAACCCCGATACCGTCCGATTTCTCGGAGACCCCTAACCAAGACTTTAGGAAGACACAAAAGAAGTGTGAATCACTAACACCCTTAGGTGATAAGGCCCAAGACAAGGATACGGAGACTGTCCGTGGACTTCAAGAAAAAAAGAACCCCCAACGCGCCCATGGAGATACCTTCGTAGAACTGGACGAAACATCGGCGCTTGAAGAAGATTACCCCGCGGAGACCCTTAATGTAATACAGATAGTGTGCATCCAACCTGATGCCGATTACCCTCCTCCTTCCCTACCAGGCGAGTCTTTGAAACCCTCTGACCTGGATATTGACGCGCAGCTGACACCACATCAAAAGAGTCAGCTACAAGAACTATTTAAATGGAGTCACCATTTAACCACCCTATCAGCTCTTTTCAAGCGACTGCGCGAAAATGGCCTCACCATTGGCCCCAGCAAATGCCATTTTGCCCACGAAACCATCAAATATTTGGGTTTCAAAATAGGACAAAGCCAGTTGGGTCCCCAAGAGAACAAGATTAAGGCAATCGCCGACATGCCCCTCCCGATTACAAAGAAGCAATTAAGATCGTTCCTAGGATCAGCTTCTCCCTATCAGCGATTTGTTCCGAATTTCGCTGCAAATTCGGCCCCTCTCAGCCCCCTTCAAAAAAAGAATTCCCCCGATCGTTTACGTTGGAATGATGTCGCTGTTTCCTATTTTAATCAGCTCAAGAGTAAGTTCATTTCTGCCCCCATTTTAAAGTTGCCCAACCCGGAAAAATCCTTTGGGGTTGAGACCGACGTGAGCAACGAGGGCATTGGAGGTGTACTCCTTCAATACGAGGATGACGGCACGAGTCATCCAGTTGCATATGCTAGTCGTTAATTATTACCACGCGAAAAGAGATATGCCACGATAGAAAAGGAAGCTCTATCAATTATCTGGGTCATAGACAAATTCAAGATGTACTTGATAGGAAAAGAATTTCAGATAGGAACCGACCACCGTCCGTTAGCCTATATTAGGAATGTGCGACACTCCAACGGCCTTCTCTCGCTGGAGTTTACTCTTGCAAGAGTATCAATTTAAAATTAATTATATAAAAGGTTCCGATAACCAGGTCGCTGACGCACTCAGTAGGAATGCGTTACCGAATAGCGTAGAGTAATTGTATTCATAGAATTAGTATCTCCATGTATGTATATACCGTCTTGTACGACTTAAATTAAGATTCTCTTGTAATATAATTAGTTAATGTATATGTCCGAATTTTGTAACGCTCAATCTCTATTTTTTTTTAAATGTATATATTTGTACCCATTAATTTACTTATAAATTATTTTGTCCCATATGTACTAAATTTATATCATTTCATTGTTCCATGCCTTTTTTTTTATTAAGTTTGTATTAAAGATTATTTTCTCTTATATTCAAAAGATCAAAATAATCATATTGAGGTAATACGAGTTAGGTGCAGGAAGGTACGGTTGGTACAAGAAAACGAGTTCCCCACAACGGAGCTCTATCGTTGTCCCTTCTCTTTTTTTTGGAAGTGACAACTTCTCCTGGAATGGAGGGGTGTGATAGAACGGGTTGAGCAGCGTTAGTTTCAACTCCTATCACATATTATTTTAAAACTACGATGCTCCCACGTGCATCTTCGCGTCGAAGCTTGGCGCCTTATCACAGCCACCGGATGTCAATGTTTAAACAAGGAGGTCATCGTCCCCCCGTTCGCCCCCCATACGCCGACCTCGCCAGATTGAGTTAGGCTTATGGGCACATAAGGCATTGTTCCCAGCCTCGGCTGTGCATTCCCTCGAAGTTCCCACTCCATTGGCCCCCACGCCAAGGTAGTGTCTCGACTATTTAGATGGAAACTTTACCACTAAGATCAGATTGGTGATCCAGATTTTCGTCGCGAAACATCACCACGACCCTCTCTTACTTTGTGCGCCAAGGGACCTCGACCTCGAGATTCACCATCACTTGTCTAGAAGGAGGACAATATTCCTTGAGTGCCAAATGTTCGAGCCTTTCGTGACGCCAAGTCCTTAAGGCTTCCCCCTCGTTGTTCAGGAAGAGAACAACGTAGAACAGCCATTGTTCTTTTGAGCCTTCGCCAAGAAACGGTTCTCACCCTTCCCCCTTGTTGTTTAGAGGAGAACAACATTAGAACAGCCATTGTTCTTGAGCCCGTAAACAAGAGACGGTTCTCACCCCTTCCCTCGTTGTTCAGGAAGAGAACAACGTTAGAATAGTAATTGTTCTTTTGAGCCCTTCGCCAAGAAACGGTTCTCACCCTTTCCCCGTTGTTCAGAGGAGAACAACATTAGTACAGCCATTGTTCTTCAGCCCGTAGACAAGAGACGGTTCTCACCCCCCCCCTGTTGTTCAGAAGAGAACAACGTATCACAACCATTGTTCTTCAAGCCGTTCGTCGAGAAACGGTTCTCATTCCCTAGACGCCACGTCAGGATCATCTTATTCCCCCCCCCCCTTTCGGCTGGAACTCGCCAGCGGACCGAAAATTCCTTCACGTCACCTTCCACTGCACCACTCGTATAAAGTTACGTAAGCCAAACGTTACCTTTGAGTATTGTCTCCTTTTGTCAATTCTATCCTGTGCTTTGAATGGTTTAGCGAACCATACCATCCCTTTAACTCTATATTTGTTTTACCTTTTTAAATCCTTTAATCCTTGGATTAGCCCGAGCCCCCACGACCCTTTCCATTCTCTGTTTATGTCAATATTTTCCGTCTTGTGTTTGTTGATAGTTATTATTAATAAAACGCTATTTTATTAATGATAGCAATATTATTATCCTTGAGCTCAGTTCCACTTCTTAAGCATATCGAAGATACATAATATCGGCCCGCCAGACATTAACACACTCTAAAGATAATTAAAGAAGTTCCCTCAACGAATAGTCATATATGGTATATCGTCGGGAGTCCATTCTACGACAATATATATATATATATATATATATATATATATATATATATATATATATATATATATGAATCCAACAAACCGCAAAAAACAGAAAACGGGAAAAATTATCTTGGTAAATAATATTTCCTCATTCGCAAAAATTTCGTACAGGGGTGGGATTCGACCTTGCGAATCGTAACTTAAAAGCTTGTTTATTGGGAAGATCGTTTGGTTTTCCTCGTAGTCAAGTTGCCTAAGAGATGATTTAATTAAAATCAAAGCGGATGCTCGCTGCCTCAGTGTGCACGGTTCGAATCCCACCCCTGTACGGAATTTTTGCGAATTAGGAAATATTATTTCTGAAGAAAAATTTTCCTGTTTCTGTTTCTTGCGCGTTGTCGGATTCATTTTCATCATTCTTTCGCGCTCTTGAAATATATATATATATATATATATATATATATATATATATATATATATATATATATATATATATATATATATATATATATATATATATATGGTTAAGAATGCAACGTTGTACCTAACTCAGCTCTTCATCAAGCCTCGGAAGGAGCTTTTCTTACAGCCACGAGAGGATATTGCAGAAGCTAGCCATTCTAACGCAAACCAAGAAAATTGCCTATCAAGCAGCTATTTTAATAGTTATCCCTGCTTTCCAAGAGAATGGAAAAATAACTTTATTCATTCTACTTCTTACCTAAGAAGGGGGACAAAGGAAAACTGTTTTATATTACGGATTCCCATGGTGGAGTTAAATAGCTCTAAGATATTTCAAAAGAGATATATGAAGTAACACAGGGAATGGGGAGGAAAAAGAAAAGAGTCTTTCCAGGAATATGGTGGCGATGAATCGAGACTGATATTCGCTAACCTGTGCAACAGCAAGCAGCCTCGAGACGAGCCGGTTGGTTTGACCTGGTAAGAGGTAATTAAAAAGTAAATAAACGATGCAAAATTGAATGATAGCCATGCTTGTCTAATTTTATCTGTCTTTTTTATTAAGATCTCCCACTGACTTGCTAGCAAAATAACTCCAAACTATCACTTTTCCTCTTCAATAATTTGCCCCTTCTCTTTACAAAAGTTCATTTAGAACAAAAATTTTTAAACTTGTAGTCATTGTTTCATTCATCGATCGCCCACCTTTTTATAATTTTTAACCTTATCTAACCTCCTTCCCACTCTGCAAACTCTCTCTGAGACGTTTGCTCCTTCGCCGCTATTTAATTGCATAACTCCTTCTGGAGCCAAAGAGGTGGCGGTTCCGGAGAAGTCACAATGATGAATTTTTTCCCTGTCAATTTGAGGTCTTTCTGCGCCGTCATGTCAGTTATCTATCCTATAGTATACCTGTTTCTTCAAATCCTGCTGATAAGATTCTTAACAACAGTGAGCGGAAATTTTAAGTTTTTGGAATATTTTTTCACAACATTTTTTCTTTTCAAAAAATTATAATGTTTTGCCGTTCCAAAATGAATTTTGAACATTAGGGAACCCTTATGATCTTAGATAAAGATGATTTTGAAGCTCGTTAAAGTATACAAGCGTTCAAAGTCTGCGATGGGAATTACTGAAAAATAGGAAAACAAACGTTAATGAAATTTGGTAAAATATTTACTATGCTAACATCTCGTGCTTAGTATATTAAGGATAAAATTATAAATTGGAATTTTAGCAATTATTTTACAGCAATTAAATAACAGATCATGTAAGAAGACGTAGTTTTAGGTAATGGAAAAGTTGAAGATAAAACTCCAAACTTTTGTCTGTCAAATTATACCTGTATTCTTTAAAAATCATTTATCATGAATCAATTTCAAAAGTTTGACAAAAAATTGTGATAATTCGGATTATATTAAAAAAAATTGAGGGGGCTGGTATTTGTGGACAGTAGTATATATATATATATATATATATATATATATATATATATATATATATATAATCAATGTGTCTGCTACTAGCCCGACGAATTTTTAATTTCATCAGAAAAGAGAGAACATAAATGCAGAAAAATTCGTCGTAACGGACCCAGATGTGTCTGACTTCCCGATGTGGGCGACAGAGACGGGTAAATCTAGATCTTGCAACAGGTGCAACGGCAGAGGTAATGGCGACTTGTACCCGCAGGAGGCTAGTAAGGCTCTGCAGGTAACAGTAGGTACTCGCTGTACGAACTCCTGATCGGTTCTCCTTCTTCGAGTCAGGGGGGTCCTATTTATAACCTTTACTGTGAGTGTCGACGTGACTAAATTCATGCCAGCTTTCAACTAGAACAACTAGGAGTTATTCTGGAAAAAGGTTCTTACAAATTCAAATTCTTCATGCACAAGGGATAAGGAAGAAGACAGGTGGAAGCCACGATAAGTGAGAGTGTTGATTGAGGTCAGTTTGTAGGACAAATCACAAAAACTAAAACATTTTTACCGACTCCATTGAAAGTCGCTTTTCTGTAAATGGGTGTGGTTAAGCCTTGAGTGATCTTTTCAATTAAAATGTCTCAAAAGGGGAGGCAATTTTCTTTTTCAGTTTCCATAGTAAATTTAATATTTAAATGGATGGAATTGAGGTAATTAAAAAACTGACTACTTCAATCTCTCTTCCACACTTCTCTTTAGGATTATTAATACTCTAATTGATTTGAAATTATGTTTTTTCTTAAACTCTTTAAAAATAAGATTATCTCTTCTTTGTCGAAATTTTTAATAAGTTAATTGGTTGTAATTAAGGATTCGATTATGCTCTTGTATTATACATAGAACCCGAAGATGAGCGCACAGCTCGAAACGTTGTTTAATCGCAATAAATGTAGACGAATTTCTCTGCATTTTATGCTCTCTCTTTTGTGGTGAACTTATATATATATATATATATATATATATATATATATATATATATATATATATATATATATATATATATATATATATATATATATATATATATATATATATATATATATATATATATATAATTTCACCAGGAATGAGAGTACAAAGAATGTGGAGAAATTCATCTTCATTTATTGAGTATAAACAACGTTTCGAGCTGTGCGCTCATCTTCGGGTTCTATAATATAAAGGAATACATAATTTACAATGAATTATAATATTAAAAAAATTGTCTAGAAATTAGAGTATTAAAATTGTTGATAAATATATATAAAATAATGGATTTTTTTTCGTATAATACAAAACCTAAGAAAATACATAATTTTAATGAGTTCGACTATTAAAAATCCTAGAGGAAATAAGGGAGAACCATCAAACCATTCACCATTGTTGGTCTGACTCCTAACATTAAATACACTATGGGAACTGAAAAAGAAAATTGTCTCCCTTTTTTAGACCTTTTAATTAAAAAATCAAATCAAGGCTTAACAATATCCATATATAGAAAACCTACGTTAAATAATATAGGTACCAATTTCTATAGCTTATTCGACTTATCATACAAACTGAGCTCCATCAGGGCACTCATCTGTCACGGCTTTCACCTGTCGTCTTCATTCTCTCTAATGCAAACAGAATTTGAATTCCTAAGATCTTATTTCAAGAATAATTGCTATCCTCTGTCAGTAGTAAATACCCTTATTTGTAAATTTTTAAATTCCCCAAATTTACCTCCCAATCCTTCCTTCGATGTTCCTAAAGACTCAAAAATTTTATTCTTCCCGAAATGGGTTCCCTTAATAGAGAATTCAGAAGAAAGTTTTCTAAATTATTTAAACGCTATTTATACCATACAAATTTCAAATTAGTATTTGTTAACAAACTCAATATTGGTAGCTGGTTCAGTCAAAAAGACAAACCTCCTCTAGGAATGCGCAGTCGTGTTTACGAATTCACTTGTTATCGGTGTCTCCAAGGAAGATAAAGGCAGCACAATTCGTACCCTGAGAGCAAGCTTCTCCTCACACATGGGCATCAGCGCCCGTACGGAAAAAAACACTTAATCGTAAAGAACCATCCCCTATCAGAGCACATACAATCAAATGCAACGCGGATATAACTTTAGATAATTTTACAATAATTGAACAAAGCTTAAAAATACAAGAATCCCTTTATATTAAATCCCCTGCCTCTAGTCTTAATTGTGACTCGTCCGCTTCTCCCTAACTTATCACATAACTCTACTACCAATACCTTCAATCCCCCCTCCCCACTTCTCTCTGGAGTCAAACTAACGATGGTGAGTGTTTTGATGGTTCTCCCTTATTTTCTCTTATTATAAATTATATATTTTCTTAGGTTTTGTATTATGGCAAAAAAAGTCTCTCTCTAAATAGATATTTGTCAACTCTTAATATTCTAATTTGTAGACAAATCTTTTAGTATTATAATTCATTATAAATTATGTATTCCTATATATCATAGAACTCGAAGATGATCGAACAGCTCGAAACGTTGTTTATACCCAATAAATGAAGATGAATTTCTCCACATTTTATGTACTCTCATTCCTGGGGAAATTAAAGATTCATCTGGCTAGCAGCAACCCCATATATATATATATATATATATATATATATATATATATATATATATATATATATATAAGGCTAGATATATATTGGACGCTATGAGTTGATTGGTAGAACAGGCTTTTAGCTTCTGTTTCTGCCATTTACTTCTTTTTGAGTCTCTTTTGGTGCCGTCCCCGAAAAAAAGGCGTTCTCATTTTCCCGTCCATGATTCTTCTTTGATCGTAAAAGCGGGTCACCATTTTTATCCCGGATAAATTGAAGAGTTATCATTTTTCCACGTTACCAACTCTGCCTACTTAAGTCAGTCGGGATTTTATCAAAAGTAGAGAAAGAGAGAGAGAGAGAGAGGCATCGGTAGGCATGTATAGAGATAAAGTAGACAGACACACAGAGAGGAGGACAAAATGAGCGAAGGACACACCTACGCCAGCTTTTTTGCTTCTTTGTGTCCTGCATCCAGCATTTTTACTATTACATCTTTTTTCTTCCTTTCATTCTTTGTGTCATCTTCCCTTTGCCATCTTTGTGTCTGCGTTTCTTTGGTCGTTTTTTTTTGTTTCTTTTTGCTTCTTCGGACAGAGAAAGAAAGACCTTTGAGGTTGGAACTTTTGTCATTCATCGTAAAAGTTAAGAGTGACTTCAGTCGTCTAGAATTAGCGGTTCGCTCTCATAATGGGGCAGGTGCTTCTAATTCACGGTCACTGGAGGGCTGGAATTAGAGGAGGGAAAAGAGCGGAGAGGTATTTCCCCTTTGAACAAAGGCAGACGAAGAAGCCGTCCGTATGACACACACACGCGCAGTGCCGATCGCTCTATTTAGAAATTACGAATTCAAGATGAAAAGAGAAACATACACCTGCACTTAGGACCCTTCTAATGCAGGGTGTAGTTTTATACTTCAATAAAAGAAATTAAAGTTAGTATAAGTATGTGAGGAACTGTATGAGACTACTTTAGCAATTGTTAGCCACCAGCAAACTCGATTGCGCAGGTCTCGTGTACGCTCTTCATTCAGGCCAAGTAAAAAAAAAAAAAAGACGTAAATTAAATACATTTTAATCAATTTAATTTACATTCCTAAATTTTAAATTAGACAACATTCCTGCGAGATTATTCCACTTGATATTAGATCTATCTCTTCAATCGCATTTGTTATTCAAGGAGATGTCATGTAACGCATGCGCAACCTTGTTGCAGATGACATCTGGAAGAGTGTTAACTTTCCCACTCCCCAAAATCGCACTTTTCTCACCCGGACCTAATGCGGGCAGGAGGATTTGCGGTTTTCACGCAATTTCACTTCTTCTATCTTCACCACATTCTTTATAGATCTCCCTTTACAAGCTTTTTTCATGACGCGGCCTCGTTGCTATTGCGCTCTACATTCGATAGAAAATGATGTTATTTTGACGTTGATTTTTGTCAAATAATGTAGTTTTGTTAGATAATTAAGAGTTTAGACGAAGTGGTATCAAGATAAATCTGTTGGTTGAAAGCATATCCCCGATGGTCATTTTGCTCTGTAAGAGACTATTTGCCTTGAAACATTTTAAATTCGATGGAATGAGGAAATTTGTAATCAAATAAATACAAAGGAACCCAAAGGAATTCAAAATAAATCAAATAAATACAAAGGATCTCAAAGGAAATCAAAGAAATTCAAAGGAAATCAAATGAATTCAAAGGAAATCAAATGAATTCAAATGAATTAAAAGAAAATAAAATGAACTCAAAGGAATTTTCGCCGTCCTTTTTTGTCTCAGCACCTGAGCCACTGACCCTCGCACCAGGAACCTCTTTTGGGGGTAAGTGTGAGAGAGTGGAAGGGAATGGTTTGTCTTTCTGGTTCCACCAGACCAAGATCGAGCTTCTGCACATTTTTCATTATCTCACCCACTCTAATTTTAGGCCAAGATGGCCGTCGCTTTTGGCCTTAAGAAATCTCAGCGGTTTGCGATCACTGATTTTCGATCTTCCGAATCATGGGTTATGAATAAATGATCCAGTTTCCTTCAACTTTCTATCCACCTGAGCCTTTAATCTACAAATTTTAGCTCACTTTCTTTTGGCTAATTCACTTTATCTCTGCAAACCAAAACACAATGTTTTCCTTTGCCCATCGCTACTTAGTTAATAACCTAATTTCATCTATAAAATGGCTTCTGACTCCCCCTCCCAAAAAAAGAAGAATAGAATTGGACAAATAACCTATAATATTCTAAGAAGAAATTACGTAAACTTTGGCGCGTGGAGTCTATCTCGGCTAGTTCTGCTTTGTTTTTCTTTACTATTGCGAAACTTGGAATTAGGCAAGAGTGCAGCACGAACCATTTAAATAAAATATCTAAAAACTAACCCCGTTTTAAACAAGTTCCTACCCTTAACCTTCTGGATCGTGGTTTAAGGAGAGTTTACCTCAATGTAATTCTAATCGATATATCTATATCGAAGATATAAGATATATAACAACACACCTTCGATTAGTGTTATAGTTAAAGCTAGAATTACAAACAAAAATTCTAAGGCACCATTAGGGTTGGTATGAACCTCTTTTACGATGTCCGAAAATTACAATTCACAATCAGCACAATTCAACACGCAAAGCTGTCCAATCCAAAAACAGACAAAAATTCAAGAAAATGTGGTGAAAAAAATCGTGAAAATATGTCTTCAATTTTGCGTCACTATAATAATTAAAATATTCAAATATTTTAAGTAAGACCAAATAAAATGAATCTTCCTCAGTTGATTTTTAATCTTCAGCCTCATGTAAAAAAAAACGGCATTCGACAGTTGAACGTGCTAAAATAAAATTGGGAAAGTCGAAATACAACCTGGTTTTTAATATAAACATATATAGAAGAGAAGCTACTCCCATCATACACCGACATATATATATATATATATATATATATATATATATATATATATATATATATATATATATATATATATATATATATATTATTATATATATATATATATATATATATATATATATATATATATATATATATATATATATATATATATATATAATTGAAAATCACATGACGGGTGATTTTTTATAGATGCATTTTTAAAGGCCCAAGGAAATACAAATTGGTGACACAACCCGGAAAAACATTTAGGAAAATATCACGTGAATCACTCAAAGCTTAAGAAGAAAAATGGGAGACGTAGAGAAAGGAAAGATAGGACAAACTATTTTTAAAAGCCCAAGAAAAATGGAAATTGGTAACACAACCCGGAAAAACACTAAGGAAAATATTACATGTACCAATGAAAGCTTAAGAAGGAAAATGGGAGAAGTAGAGAACGGAAAGATAGGGCAAACTATTTTAACCGTTCTATGAAAATAAATCAAAAAGTTCGATTTGAACCTGTTTCATAAAGCACTCATCGCTTATATGACCACGACGCTCATTGCCAGAGCTACCATCCTCAACTACAAAAAAGGTTGATTCAAGAAGCCTTTCGAATAATAAAAGTGTAGGTTTTTATCCAGTGAGAGACAAGACAAGTGTTTTTCTAGTAAAAGAGGCACTAGCTTTTTTGTTTAAAATAATTGAAAATCACATGACACGTGATATATAGATGTATTTAAAGGCCCAAGGAAAATGGAAATTGGTAACACAACCCGAAAAAACGCTAAGGAGAATATTACATGTACCAATGAAAGCTTAAAAAGGAAAATGGGAGAAGTAGAGAACGCAAAGATAGGGCAAACTATTTTAACCGTTATATAAAAATAAATAAAGAAGTTGGATTTGAACTAATGTCATAAAGCGCTCATCGCTTATATGACCACGACGCTCATCGCCAGAGCTACCATTCTCAACCCCAAAAAAGGTTGATTCAAAAAGCCTTTCGAATAACGAAGTGTAGGTTTCTATCAAGTGAGAGACAAGACAAGTGTTTTTCTAGTAGAAGGGGCACGGGCTTTTTGTTTGCCTCACAATATAAAACTGAAGGAGAAGTAGGAAGAGGTGAAGTACATGCTGGAGAAAATTTGTGTTAACCTAAAGATGATGAACTTTTTGTTGTGACAAGTACGGGTTCGCCAAGTACTCGTGTTCTCTGTATATGCGAGATAGTAGGGACTGAGCTCTGCACCACCAAAAGAAGGACTCGCCTCTACGGGAGGAATTGGTGTCTTTCAGTGCAAGGGGCGTAATAAACAACCTTCTGGTGGGCAGAGACAGGATAGTCTTCCCACCGTTGAACATCAAGTTCGACTTGATCAAACAGTCCACAAAAGCTCGGAAGAAGGATAGTGGCTGCTTCATTTACTTGCTGAACGCTTTTACAAGATTGACCATAGAGAAGTTAAAAGCTGGCATCTCTAACGATCTTCAACTCCATCAGCTCATCAGAAATCCAGAGTTTGAAACTCAATGAATGAATTGGAAGGAAAAGCTTGTGAAGTTTTTGTTCTGCTCGTAAAGAATTTTCTTGGCAACAAGAAGGCCAAAAGTTACATATAACTTGTCACCAATATGCTGACTGATTTAAGAAACCTCGAATGCAACATGAGCATAAAAATGCATTACTATTTTCACAAATGGTTCCATTTCCTGGAAATTAGGGATCAATGAACTAAGTGCATGGGAAAAGATTCCATCAGCAAATGAAAGAGAGGGAGATCAGGTATCACACAGGGATATCGGGATGCAGATTTGTAGCTGATTACTGATGGAGTTTGAAGAGAAACATCAAAACCGCTGAGCATTCTAGAAGTTCGCAGAAACGTATGTTTATGCCCTGAATTTTGAACAATGTCGTAGAATGGACTCTCGACGATATACCATATATAACTATTCGTTGAGGGAACTTCTTTAATTATCTTTAGACTGCGTGATGTCTGGCGGGCCAATATTATGTATCTTCGATATGCTTAAGAAGTGGAACTGAGCTCAAGGATAATAATATTGCTATCATTAATAAAATAGAGTTTTATTAATAATAACTATCAACAAACACAAGACGGAAAATATTGATGTAAACAGAGAATGGAAAGGGTCGTGGGGGCTCAGGCTAATCCAAGGATTAAAGGATTTAAAAAGGTAAAACAAATATAGAGTTAAAGGGATAGGATGGTTCGCTAAACCATTTAAAGCACAGGATAGAATTGACAAAAGGGTTCAATACTCAAAGGTAACGTTTGGCTTACGTAACTTTATACGAGTGGTGCAGTGGAAGGCGACGTGAAGTAATTTTCAGGCCGCTGGCGAGTTCCAGCCAAAGGAGGGGGGAATAAAATGATCCTGACGTGGCATCTAGGGAATGAAAACCGTTTCTCGACGAACGGCTTGAAGAACAATGGCTGTTCTACGTTGTTCTCTTCTGAACAACAGGTGGGGGGTGAGAACCGTCTCTTGTCTACGGGCTCAAGAACAATGGCTGTTCTAATGTTGTTCTCCTATGAACAACAAGGGGGAAGGGTGAGAACCGTTTCTTGGCGAAGGGCTCAAAAGAACAATGGCTGTTCTAACGTTGTTCTCTTTCTGAACAACGAGGGGGAAGCCTTGAGGACTTGGCGTCACAAAAGGCTCGAACCTTTGGCACTCAAGGAAAATTGTCCTTCTTCTGGACAAGTGATGGTGAATCTCGAGGTCGAGGTCCCTTAGCGCACAAAGTGAGAGAGGGTCGTGGTGATGTTTCGCGACGAAAATCTGGATCTCCAATCTGATCTTAGTGGTAAAGTTTCCATCTAAATAGTCAAGACACTCTTTTGGCGTGGGAGACAATGGAGTGGGAGCTTTGAGGTATGCACAGCCGGGCTTGGGAACAATGCCTTTTCTGCCCATAAGCCTAACTCAATCTGGCGAGGTCGGCGTATGAGGGCGAACGGGGGGGACGATAACCTCCTTGTTTAAACATTGACATCCGGTGGCTGTGATAAGGCGCCAAGCTTCGAAGCGAAGATGCACGTGGGAGCATCGTGGTTTTAAATAATATGTGATAGGAGTTGAAACTAACGCTGCCTCAACCCGTTCTATCACACCCCTCCATTCCGAGTGAAGTTGTCACTTCGAAAAAAAAAGAGAGAAGGGACAACGATAGAGCTCCGTTATGGGGAACTCGTTTTCTTGTACCAACCGTACCTTCCTGCACCTAACTCATATTACCTCAATACATATGATTATTTTGATCTTTTGATTATAAGGGAAAATAACCTTTAATACAAACTTAATAAAAAAAAAGGCATGGAACAATGAAATGATATAAATATAGTACATATGGGACAAAATAATTTATACGTAATTAATGGGTACAAATATATATACATACAAAAAAAAATAGACATTGAGCGTTACAAAATTCAGACATATACATTAACTAATTATATTACGAGAGAATCTTAATTCAAGTCGTACAAGAGGGTATATACCTACATGGAGATACTAATCCTATGAATACAATTATTCTACGCTATTCGGTAACGCATTCCTACTGAGTGCGTCAGCGACCTGGTTATCGGAACCTTTTACATAATTTATTTTAAATTGATACTCTTGCAAGTGTAAACTCCAGCGCATGATGCGGCCGTTGGAGTGTCGCACATTCCTAATATAGGCTAACGGACGGTGGTCGGTTCCTATCTGAAATTCTTTTCCTATCAAGTACATCTTGAATTTGTCTATGACCCAGATAATTGATAGAGCTTCCTTTTCTATAGTGGCATATCTCTTTTCGCGTGGTAATAATTGACGACTAGCATATGCAACTGGATGACTCGTTCCGTCATCCACGTATTGAAGGAGTACACCTCCAATGCCCTCGTTGCTCACGTCGGTCTTAATCCCAAAGGATTTTTCCGGGTTGGGCAACTTTAAAATGGGAGCAGAAATGAGCTTACTCTTGAGCTGATTAAAATGGGAAATAGCGACATCATTCCAACGTAGACGATCGGGTGAATTCTTTTTTTAAAAGGGAGCTGAGGGGCGCCGAAATTGCAGCGAAATTCGGAACGAATCGCCGATAGTACGAAGCTGATCCTAGGAATGATCTTAATTGCTTCTTAGTATTCGGGAGGGGCATGTCGGCGATTGCCTTAATCTTATCCTCTTGGGGACCCAACTGGCTTTGTCCTATTTTGAAACCCAAATATTTGATGGTTTCGTGGGCAAAATGGCATTTGCTGGGGCCAATAGTGAGGTCATTTTCGCACAGTCGCTCGAAAAGAGCTAATAGGGTGGTTAAATGGTGACTCCATTTAAATAGTTCTTGTAGCTGACTCTTTTAATGTGGTGTCAGCTGCGCGTCAATATCCAGGTCAGAGGGTTTCAAAGACTCGCCTGGTAGGGAAGGAGGAGGGTAATCGGCATCAGGTTGGGTGCACACTATCTGTATTAAATTGAGGGACTCCGCGGGGTAATCTTCTTCAAGCGCCGATGTTTCGTCCAGTTCTATGAAGGTATCTCCATGGGTGCGTTGGGGGTTTTTTTTCTGGGGGTCCACGAACAGTCTCCGTGTCCTTGTCTCGGGCCTTATTACCTAAGGGTGTTAGTGACTCACACTCCTTTTGTGCCGTCCTGAAGTCCTAGTTAAGGATTTCCGAGAAATCGGACGGTATCGGGGTTCTGGTGGGGACGGGCTTCTGGGCTTCTTTCTTATCTCGGCCTCGAGGAAGGGCGGCCTGAGACACAGGGTCGAAACTTACTTAGGGGCTCTGTCCTATAAGCACGGAACATAATTGTATGGGTGCTGAAATGACTTCAGCCCAGCCATCATAATATTGACACTGCAGGTAACATCTAACGACGGGGAATTGGTTCGCCCGCCCAAGGTAGTCATGTTCCACCACCAATTTTTCGTGGTTAGGGTCCACTGGGGGAAGGAGTTCGTCGGACACGATGAAACACGTACATCCTGTGTCCCTGACGAGAGTCGATACTCGGCAGCCGTTTACGCTGCCCTCCTCAAATTTCGGAGTTCCCGATGAACTTTTATCAAAAATAAAATTTACCTGGTGGCTTGACGGAGGGGGAGAAGTTTCTGCTTGGGTCTGCACCACCAGGGGAGCCGGGGTTGCATTAATCTGGTGAACTTGGTGGGCTGATCCGCTTTTAAGCCTAGAATTTTAGGGGCAATTCTAGCTCATGTGGTGCTGAAATGACTTCAGCCCAGCCATCATAATATTGACACTGCAGGTAACATCTAACGACGGGGAATTGGTTCGCCCGCCCAAGGTAGTCATGTTCCACCACCAATTTTTCGTGGTTAGGGTCCACTGGGGGAAGGAGTTCGTCGGACACGATGAAACACGTACATCCTGTGTCCCTGACGAGAGTCGATACTCGGCAGCCGTTTACGCTGCCCTCCTCAAATTTCGGAGTTCCCGATGAACTTTTATCAAAAATAAAATTTACCTGGTGGCTTGACGGAGGGGGAGAAGTTTCTGCTTGGGTCTGCACCACCAGGGGAGCCGGGGTTGCATTAATCTGGTGAACTTGGTGGGCTGATCCGCTTTTAAGCCTAGAATTTTAGGGGCAATTCTAGCTCATGTGGTTTTCTACACCACAGGTGAAGCATATGATTGGTCGCTTTGGGAAGAGAGATGGAGGAGAAATCTTAACGGGAGGTTTGGTGTCCCGTTGTTGGTTTTGGGGAAAGAAGTTTTGGGGTTTTACGGGGCTCAGAAACTTCGTCGGCTTTCCTGTAAAGGGGCGCGAATCCTTCCTTCTTTCCTTGTAGGGGGATTGGTGAGAAGTTCGATTCTCCTTTGGGTATAAATTACGGCTTGCGGCATAGACATCCGCTTCTTCGGTACATTCTTTAAAGGTCTGGCACCGACGATCCTTGACGAACGCGCGGATCTCCGTCGGGAGAGACGCCAAAAATTGATCTTGCAACACGAAGTCTGTTAAGAACTCGTAGTTCAGATCAACCTTTGAGGATTCTAACCAAAATTTAAAATTCCTCTAAAGAATGTATCCGAATTGACGGAACGTCTGTCTGGGTTTAATACGACCTCCTCGAAATTCTTGGCGGTAGAAATCGGGAATAATATTATGAGCAGCCAATAACTCAGCTTTTAAAGTGTTGTAGTTAATTGTACACTCAGATGGTAAAGATTTAAAAATTTCGCGCAATTTACAATTTAACAGGGGAAGTAATCTGGCTACACCTTCAGCCTCCAGATCCATGTTATTGATTTCGAGGATCTTTTCAAAGTGGGCTAAAAATGCTCCGAAATCCTCTCCATCCTTGAAATTGGGGAGCTTTAGTGAGAGATTGAGGGGGGGGGGGCTTCGGAACGGGAACTGGCGGACTGTATCTCTGCTTCAACACGAGCTAATTCAATCTGATGGTGAAGCTCAGCTTGTCTTATCCGTTCCTCTCTTTCTCTTTCTTCTCGTTGGATTTCTCTTTCCCCTTCTCTTTCTCGTTCTTCTCGTTGGATTTCTCTTCCTCTTTCTTTTTCTTTTTCTTCACGCTCTTTTCTTTGCTCCTCTTGAACGTACTCAATTAGTTCTTTTCCGGAGAGTCCCAAGGATTCTCCTTGCGCTTTAAAGATTTCGAACTGAGTCATCTTTGCACTTGGGGGCGCACTAGTCAACCAACTAAAATTCCTTGCAACAAGAATTATGCCTCTATAGATTAGCCTACCTAAATATGGGCACTGATCTATTCGTACTTGGTTTCTCAATCTAAATAACCACTGACTAAAATCACAAAAAAAACACAAACAAATTATTATAACAGTTCCTTGAGCTACTCCAGCTTCTTAAGTTTAAAAAAAGGGGATAGCAATCGTTAAAACAAAAGGGAACTACTAGACTCTATTATTATAACGAATAACACTATGCTTTACTCGACTGAGACCAGTGTTTGCAAAGATATAGCGTTAAACCCCACGCCTGACACCAAATTTAAATAGTATATATATATATATATATATATATATATATATATATATATATATATATATATATATAGAGAGAGAGAGAGAGAGAGAGAGAGAGAGAGAGAGAGAGAGAGAGAGAGAGAGAGAGAGAGAGGTTGAGGATAAATCCCAAAATGAGACTTGTAAAATTTCTCATTTAATTAAGTACAACGTTTCGGGTATCTTACCCATCTTCTGGCCAATATCAGGAAGAAGACAATAGCGGACATCCTTGGGGACAGAGGAAATTTCTTATGGAGGATGGTATATTTTATCAAAGAATTGACGGATACATTTTTGTACAAGTGAGGGCTGGAAACAAAAAAATGTATCCGTCAATTCTATTGACTTCTTCCTGATATTGGCCCACTCAACCTACCCTTACGCCGAAAACTTAATAAGCTTTTGAAAAGTTTTTACACGCATACCAACTTCAAAATAGTTTTCCTTAACAACTTTCATATTGGAAAAATTTTCAGAACTAAAGACAGAATCCCACCTGAAATGAGCTGTTCATTTGTCTATAAATTCATTTGCCCCAGGTGCCACCAGGGGATCTACATTGGCAGCACTGTTCGCTCACTTAGGGCTAGGGTCTGTTCTCATCTTGGTATTAGCTCTTGCACTGGCTCCACCTTGACCAATAAAGAAACTTCTCCCATTCGAGATCATTTAATTAAATGTAAGACAGAAATTTCCCACAAAAACTTTCAAATTATAGGACATGCAAAGGACTCCACTTCCCTGCGCATTCTCGAATCATTATTTATAAAACAACTAAATCCCAGTTTAAATTCTGATTCGACTGCTTTTCCCCTTCTCATTTCATAAACCACTCAAAATATTTTCACAACCTACCAATCTCTAATCGGTTCCCTCTATAATCTTTCCTCAGTCTCTCCGCTTTTACCGTCCACTAAAGGTGACTAATATTTTTGTGTACCAATTAATTGCCCCAATTAGTATATTCTTATATTTATCCATATTTATAGCATTTATATTTAGTGTCAAGTTTTCAAATGATTTTTTCACATTTTCATTTTATTAAATAATTTATTACTATTGCTGCTTCATTTAGTGACTAATATCTGTGTCAACCAATAATTGTATCAACTAGTGTTATATTTATGCATATTTAAAGTACCCATAATTGATCCATATCTAAATTTCAATAGTTTTCAAACGATTTGTCATAATTTCAATTAACTAAATAATTTATTTTTAAACTTTGTGTGCATTATAATTTTTGTAATTTTAAACGTGTTCTAAATCTCTTTTATAGACCAGAAGATGGGTAAGATACCCGAAACGTTGTACTTAATTAAATGAGAAATTTTACATGTCTCATTTTGGGATTTAGCCTCAACCTCAAAATAAGCCTTCTTAGAAGCAAACCTATAGAATATATATATATATATATATATATATATATATATATATATATATATATATATATATATATATATATATATATATATATATGTCGTAGAATAGATTCTCGACGATATACCATATATAACTATTCGTTGAGGGAACTTCTTTAATTATCTTTAGAGTGCGTGATGTCTGGCGGGCCGAAATTATGTATCTTCGATATGCTTAAGAAGTGGAACTGAGCTCAAGGATAATAATATTGTTATCATTAATAAAATAGAGGAAGAGAAGGGTGAGAACTGTTTCTTGGCGAAGGGCTCAAAAGAACAATGGCTGTTCTACGTTGTTCTCTTCTGAACAACAGGGGGAAGGGGGTGAGAACCGTCTCTTGTCTACGGGCTCAAGAACAATGGCTGTTCTAATGTTGTTCTCCTCTGAACAACAAGGGGGAAGGGTGAGAACCGTTTCTTGGTGAAGGGCTCAAAAGAACAATGGCTGTTCTAACGTTGTTCTCTTTCTGAACAACGAGGGGGAAGCCTTGAGGACTTGGCGTAACGAAAGGCTCGAACCTTTGGCACCCAAGGGATATTGTCCTCTTTCTGGACAAGTGATGGTGAATGTCGAGGTCGAGGTCCCTTAGCGCACAAAGGGAGAGAGGGTCGTGGTGATGTTTCGCGACGAAAATCTGGATCTCCAATCTGATCTTAGTGGTAAAGTTTCCATCTAAATAGTCGAGACACTCCATGGCGTGGGAGACAATGGAGTGGGAACTTCGAGGGAATGCACAGCCGGGCCTGGGAACAATGCCTTATCTGCCCATAAGCCTAACTCAATCTGGCGAGGTCGGCGTATGAGGGCGAACGGGGGGGACGATAACCTCCTTGTTTAAACATTGACATCCGGTGGCTGTGATAAAGCGCCAAGCTTCGAAGCGAAGATGCACGTGGGAGCATCGTGGTTTTAAATAATATGTGATAGGAGTTGAAACTAACGCCTCAACCCGTTCTATCACAAACAATAATGACCTAATATCTAATTTGCATGTACTTACATTTATTAATGTCTACAAATCAATGTACACTAATGAATTTTTGTAACATTTGAATAATAAATTGTATTAGAAAACTAGGTTTATATCTTAAAAACCTATTTAGGAGAAGAAATATTAACAAAAATTAACCGAAAATATCACAAAAATGTAAGCAATTTAGCTATAAGATCGGAATTTTGTTTTAATCGACTTAGTACAAAAACCTGACTGATCGGACGAAACTGATATCATTTTCGGATTTAGCGGTGCAAATAGTCTTAAATCAGTTTTAAAACTTAGACAACTTATAAATTGTGATAGAACGGTTTGAGGCCGCTTAATTTCGAACGCTATCACATGTTGTTTAGAAACACGTGGCTACCCACGTGCATCTTCGCCTTAAAGCCGGGCGCGTTACCGCCCCACCTGAATCAATATTTAACCAAGGAGGTTCATCCCCCCCCCCGTTTCGCCCCATGCGTGAACCTCGCCAGATTGAGTTAGGCTTATGGGCAGATAAGGTATGTTCTCATGGCGCGGCTGGGCATTCCCTCGAAGCCCCAACTCCATTGCCCCCTACGCCAAGGGGATGGCTTGACTATTTATATGGAAACTTTACCAATAAGAGCAGATTCGAGATCCAGATTATCTTCGCGAGACATCCCGCCGATCCGGTCTCACCTTGTACACCAGGGCCCTCTACCTCGAGATCCACTATTTTGTCTAGAAGAGGACAATATTCCTTGAGTGCCAAGGTTCAAGCCTTCAAGACGCCAAGTCCACAAGGCCTTCCCTGTTGTTCAGAAAGAGAACAACGTTAGAACAGCCATTGTTCTTTGAGCCCGTTGACAAGAGACAGTTCTAACCCTACCCCCCTGTTGTTCAGAAAGAGAATAACATTAGAACAGCAATTGTTCTTTGAGTGCGTAGACAAGAGACGGTTCTCCCCCTTCCCCCCCTGTTTTTCAGAAAGAGAACAACGTTAGAACAGCCATTGTTCTTTGAGCCCGTAGACAAGAGACGGTTCTCACCTACCCCCTATTGTTCAGAATAGAACAACGTAAAACAGCCATTGTTCTTCAAGCCCGTTCGTCAAGAAACGGTTCTCATTCCCAAGACGTCACGTCAGGATCATTTAATCCTCCCCCTTCCTTCGGTGGGAACTCGCCAGCGGACCGAAGATTCCTTCGCGTCCATTTCCTCTGCACAGCAACTTTTAATTACGTAAGCTGAACATTACCTTTGAGTATTTAACCTTTTTGTCAACCCTATCCTGTGCTTTAAATGGCTTAGCGAACCATCCCATCCCTTTAATTTTTGTTTGTTTACCTTTTTAAATCTCTTCCAAATCTTAATCCTCGGATATATAAATATATATATATATATATATATATATATATACTATTTAAATTTAGTATCAAGTGTGTAAGGTTTAACGCTATATCTTTGCAAACACTGGTATTAGTCGAGTAAAGCATAGTGTTATTCTTTATAAGAATAGTGTATAGTAGTTCCCTTTTGTTTTAACGATTGCTATCCCTTTTTTTGAAACTTAAGAAGCTGGAGTAGCTCAAGGAACTGTTATAATAATTTGTTTGTGTTTTTTTGTGTGATTTTAGTCAGTGGTTATCTAGATCGAGAAACCAATTACGAATAGGTCAGTGCCCATATTTATGTAGGCTAATTCTCTAGAAGGCATATTTCTTATTGCAAGGAATTTAGTTGGTTGACTATGGCGCCCCCAAGTGCAAATATGACTCAGTTTGAAATCTTCAAAGCGCAAGGAGAATCCTTGGGACTTTCCGGAAGAGAATTGATTGAATACGTTCAAGAGGAGCAACAAACGGAAAGAGAAAGAGAAATCCAACGAGAAGAAAAAGAAAGAGAAAGAGAGGAACGGAAAAGACAAGCTGAGTTTCACCATCAGATTGAAATGGCTCGTGTAGAAGCCGAAATACTATCAGCCACTTCACGTTCAGAACATTTTTAGCCCATTTCGAAAAAATCCTCGAAATCAATAACATGGATCTGGAGGCTGAAGGTGTAGTCAGATTACTTCCACTGTTAAATTGTAAATTGCGCGAAATTTTCATATCTTTACCATCTGAGTGTACAATTAACTACAGCACCCTACAAGCTGAGTTATTTGCCACTCATTTTTATGACTCCCGATTTCTACCGCCAAGAATTTCGAGGAGGTCGTATTAAACCCGGACAGACGTTCCGTCAATTCGGATACATTCTTTAGAGGAATTTTAAATTTTGGTTAGAATCCTCAAAGGTTGATCTACGAGTCCTTAACAGACTTCGTGTTGCGGGATCAATTTTTGGCGTCTCTCCCGACGGAGATCCGCGCGTTCGTCAAGGATCGTCGGTGCCAGACCTTTAAAGAGTGTACCGAAGAAGCGGATGTCTATGTTGCAAGCCATAGTTTATACCCCAAGGAGAATCGAACTTCTCACCAACCCCCCAACCAGGAAAGAAGGAAGGATTCGCGCTCCTTCCCAGAAAAGCTGACAAAGTTTCCGGTCCCCGTAAAACCCCAAAACTTCTTTCTTCAAAACCAACAACGGGACACCAAACCTCCCGTTAAGATTTCTCCTCCATCTCTCTTCCCGAAGCGACCAATCATATGCTTCGCCTGTGGTGTAGAAAACCACATGAGCTAGAATTGCCCCCAAAATGCTAGGCTTAAAAGAGGACCAGCCCACCAAGTTCACTAGATTAATGCCACCCCGGCTTCCCCGGTGGTGCAGACCCAAGCAAAAACTTTTCCCCCTCCATCAGGCCACCAGGTAAATTTTATTTTTGATAAAAGTTCATCGGGAACTCCGAAATTTGAGGAGGGCAGCGTTAACGGCTGCCGAGTATCGACTCTCGTCAGGGAAACAGGGTGCACGTGTTTCATCGTGTCCGACGAGCTCCTCCCCCCAGTGGACCCTAACCACGAAAGATTTGCGGTGGTACATGACTACCTTGGGCGGGCGAACCGATTCCCCGTCGTTAGATGCTACCTGCAGTGTCAATATTATGATGGCTTGGCTGAGGTCATTTCAGTACCCATAAAATTCTGTTCCGTACTTATAGGACAGAGCCCTCAAGTAAGCTCCGACCCTGTGTCCCAGGCCGCCCTTACTTGAGGTTGAGCTAAGAAGGAAGCCCAGGAGTCGGTCCCCCTCAGAACCCCGATACCGTCGAATTCTCGGAGATCCTTAACCAGGACTTTAGGACGGCACAAAAGGAGTGTGAAGCACTAACACCCTTATGGGATAAGGCCTAAAACAAGGACACAGAGATTGTCCGTGGACATAAAGTCATCAGGTACCTGGAGCAAGGTGGCTTACTTTATCGATCCGCAGGAGGACAGTAATAACGCTGTTACTACTGTCCTATGCCTTCCACGATCCCATGTCCCTATAGGGCTCAAAGTAGCTCATGACAGCATTTTTCCCGGTCATTTTAGTCACACTAAAACGGGCCAGCGCATTTTTAAATATTTTTATTGGCCGGGTGCTGCAGCTGACATCTTAAAGCATTGTCGATCGTGCGATGTGTGTCAGAAGACGTCCTCTAAGGGGCGAGTCAATCCTGCTCCCTTACAAAGGGGACCGGTCATAACTGAACCCTTTTCCAGAGTGGCTATCGACCTGGTTGGCCCTATCCACCCCCCTTCGAGCGAAGGGTACAGCTACATTTTCACCTTAGTTGAATTGGCTACCCGATTTCCCGAGGCTGTCCCCCTTCACCGAATCGATAGTATTTCTTGCACCGAGGCCCTTATTTCCATCTTTTCAATGGTAGGCGTCCCCAAGGAAATACTCTCCGACAGAGGCCGACAATTCACCTCTGAGTTGATGGAGTACGTAGTGAAGCTGCTCATGGTAAAGCCCTTTTTTACCACCCCCTCCCGGCCACAGACAAACGGGATGTGCGAGAAATTAAATGGAAATTTAAAAGCAATCATTAAGAAGATCTGTGCCGAGCAGCCCCGCGAATGGCACCGATATCTCCCGGTCGCCCTATTCGCCTATCGGGAAATTCCTCACCGTACATTAGGCTTCGCCCCGTTCGAGCTCCTTTAAGGACGTAATGTACGCGGGCCACTCAGTATTTTAAAGGAGTTGTTAATCAAGCCCCAACTGGATCAAGAACTCCAGTCATCCTACGCCTATGTCTTGGATCTACGCCAGAGGCTCGAGAAATGCTCAAACATCGCTTATGAAAATGCCGATGTCAATTTGGAAAAATACAAAACCTATTTTGATGTCAGGTCCGAAGATCGTAAATTTAAGCCCGGTGATGAAGTACTCCTGCTCCTTCCCACAGCCAGTAATAAATTACTGAGCCAATGGAAAGGTCCGTACTCGGTCCGCGAGGTACGAGGACCGGTAGATTACCTCATTGGTACCTCAGCAGGCGATAAGCTCTATCACATCAACTTATTGAAAAAGTACCACCGACGCGCCTATGGAGATACGTTCGTAGCACTAGACGAAACATTGGCGCTTGAAGAGGATTACCCCGCGGAGTCCCTTAATGTAATACAGACAGTGTGCATACAACCTGATTCCGATTACCCTCTTCCTTCCCTACCAGGCGAGCCTTTTGAACCCTCTGACTTGGATATTGACGCGCAGCTGACACCACATCAAAAGAGTCAGCTACAAGAACTATTATGTCAGTTCGACGACGTTATTTTAGAGAAGCATGAATGCGCTACTAGTTTCGAGCATGATATTAAATTAACAACCTTAGAACCTGTCCGTTCAAAACCCTATCCCATGCCGATTCATTTACGCCAAGCTTTTAACGCCGAAGTTGATAATTTAATTAGTTTAGACATAATAGAACCGTCCACCTCTAGTTATTGTTCCCTAATCGTCATGGTCAAGAAACCTGATGGCTCTCATGGGATGTGCATCGACTTCTGGAAGTTAAATTCGGTAACTGTGTTCGACGCCGAGCTCATCCCGTTGGTAGACCAAAACCTCCACCTTTTTGAAAACGCCAAGTTCATCTCAGAACTCGATTTGTGCAAAGCTTATTATCAAATTCCCCTCCGGCCCGATGTGAAAGCATATACCGCCTTTGCAACGGAAAAAGGCTTAATGCAATTCAAGCGCCTTCCTTTTGGCCTCGTGACTGCTTGTAGCAACTATAACCGTCTCATGAGAAGGTTGTTAGATGGAATTCCGAATGTATCCTTTTACTTCGATAACGTCTACGTCGCTACTCGTAAATGGAGGCACCATTTAACCACCCTATTAGCTCTCTTCGAGCGACTGCGCGAAAATGGCCTCACCATTGGCCCCAGCAAATGCCATTTTACCCACGAAACCATAAAATACTTGGGTTTCAAAATAGGACAAAGCCAGTTAGGTCCCCAAGAAGACAAGATTGAGGACATCGCCGACATGCCCCTCCCGAATACTAAGAAGCAATTAAGATCATTCCTAGGATCAGCTTCTTACTATCGGTGATTTGTCCCGAATTTCACTGCAATTTCGGCGCCCCTCAGCTCCCTTTTAAAAAAGAATTCCCCCGATCGTCTACGTTGGAATGATCTCGCTGTTTCCCATTTTAATCAGCTCAAGAGTAAGCTCATTTCTGCCCCCATTTTAAAGTTGCCCAACCCGGAAAAATCCTTTGGTATTAAGCCCGCCGTGAGCAACGAGGGCATTGGAGGTGTACTCCTTCAATATGAGGATGACGGAACGAGTCATCCAGTTGCATATGCTAGTCGTCAATTATTACCATGCGAAAAGAGATATGCCACTATAGAGAAGGAAGCTCTATCAATTATCTGGGTTATAAACAAATTTAAAATGTACTTGATAGGAAAAGAATTTCAGATAGGAACCGACCACCGTCCGTTAGCCTATATTAGGAATGTGCGACACTCCAACGGCCGAATTATGCGCTGGAGTTTACTCTTGCAAGAGTATAAATTTAAGATAAATTATATAAAAGGTTCCGAAAACCAGGTCGCTGACGCACTCAGTAGGAATGCGTTACCAAATAGTGTAGATTAATTGTATTCGTAGGATTAGGATCTCCATGTATGTATATACCGTCTTGTATGACTTAAATCAGATTCTCTTGTAATATAATTAGTTAATGTATATGTCTGAATTTCGTGGCTCAATGTCTATTTTTTTTTCTCGTATGTATATATATTTGTACCCATTGAATTACGTATAAATTATTTTGTCCCATATGTACTAATTTTATATCATTTCATTGCTCCATGCCCCTTTTATGATTAAGTTTGTATTAAAGGTTAGTTTCCCCTATAATCAAAAGATCAAAATAATCATATGTATTGAGGTAATACTAGTTAGGTGCCTGAAGGTACGGTCATTACAAGAAAACGAGTTCCCTACAACGGAGCTCTATCGTTGTCCCTTCTCTCTTTTTTTGAAGTGACAACTTCCCCCGGAATGGAGGGGTGTGATAGAACGGTTTGAGGCTGCTTAATTTCACCTGCTATCACATGTTGTTCAGAAACACGTGGCTACCCACGTGCATCTTCGCCTTGAAGCTGGGTGCGTTATCGCCCCACCTGAATCAATATTTAACCAAGGAGGTTCAACCCCCCCTCCCCCGTTTCGCCCCATGCGCCGACCTTGCCAGATTGAGTTAGGCTTATGGGCAGATAAGGTATGTTCTCATGGCGCGGCTGGGCATTCCCTCGAAGCCCACACTCCATTGTCCCCTACTCCAAGGGGATGGCTCGACTATTTATATGGAAACTTTACCAATAAGAGCAGATTCGAGATCCAGTTATCTTCGCGAGACATCCCGCCGATCCGGTCTCACCTTGTGCACCAGGGCCCTCTACCTCGAGATCCACTATTTTGTTCAGAAGAGGACAATATCCCTTCAATACCAAGGTTCCTGCCTTCAAGACGCCAAGTCCACAAGGCCTCCCCTGTTGTTCAGAAAGAGAACAACGTTAGAACAGCTATTGTTCTTTGAGCCCGTTGACAAGAGACGGTTCTCACCTTTCCCCCCTGTTGTTCAGAAAGAGAATAACATTAGAACAGCCATTGTTCTTTGAGTCCGTAGACAAGAGACGGTTCTCCCCCTTCCCCCCTGTTGTTCAGAAAGAGAACAACGTTAGAACAGCCATTGTTCTTTGAGCCCGTAGACAAGAGACGGTTCTCACCCTACCCCCCTCGCTGTTGTTCAGAAGAGAACAACGTAGAACAGCCATTGTTCTTCAAGCCCGTTCGTCAAGAGACGGTTCTCACCCCACCCCGTTCGCTGTTGTTCAGAAGAGAACAACGTAGAACAGCCATTGTTCTTCAAGCCCGTTCGTCAAGAAACGGTTCTCATTCCCAAGACGTCACGTCAGGATCATTTAATCTTGCCCCCCTTCAGTTGGAACTCGCCAGCGGACCGAAGATTTCTTCGCGTCGCCTTCCTCTGCACAACAACTTTTAATTACGTAAGCTGAACATTACCTTTGAGTATTTAACCTTTTTGTCAACCCTATCCTGTGCTTTAAATGGTTTAGCGAACCATCCTATCCCTTTAATTTTTGTTTGTTTACCTTTTTAAATCTCTCCCAAATCTTAATCCTCGGATTAGCCAGATATTCTCACGACCCTTTCCATTCTCCGTTTATGTAAACATTTTCCGTTTTGTGTGTTGTTGATAGTTTATTTAATAAAACTCTATTTTATTAATGATAGCCATATTATTATCCTTGAGCTCAGTTCCACTTCTTAAGCATATTGAAGATAAATAATATCGGTCAACCAGATAACCACGCACTCTAAATATAATTGAATAGTTCCCTCAACGAATAGTTTTATATGATATATCGTCGAGAGTCCATTCTACGACATAAATATTTTTTGTAACCCAATTATTTTAAAATTGTCAATAAAAAATTCTGTCTTACATTGATTTACATGTTTTATAATAACCAAAGTCTCCATCTCTCCTCTGCTTGTTCTTTGAAGTTGCTCGTCAACGTTGCTGTGGTGGACGTTGCAGGACTTGCCCTCAATATGTGCCCACACGCTGTTGTTGAGAGGATTGAGGTCGGGCGACTGCGGTGGTTGAAAGTTATTTGACCAGAATTTCATGTTCGAACCCAACCACTCTTGCACGATCTTGGCTGTGTGGGCCGAGGCACCGTCCTGCTGAAAAACGTAGTCCGCCTTCTTCGTGATCGTTTTTACCCAGAGCAGGACTTTCGTTACCAAGCTGCCCCAGTAATCGGTCGCGAACCACACGAGCAGCATCTTCTCGACATTTGAAGACCCAAAGTTGAGCATCATCACGGAAGCCGGCTGCTTGGTAGTAGACACGTAGCGGACTTCTGAGACGTCCTGGCCGAAGCTTGCCACGCGGTCGTTCTGGTTGTAGATGAGAGAATAAAGCGTGAACTTTTTACATTAAAAAAACTGAGAATTCGATTGCCATGAATCTTCAAGTTTTTGAGAAGGTGAGAACAAAACTCCTGACGTTGTTCCTGCATACAGTCGGTAAGCATAGGCCTTTAAATGCACATAAAGCTCTAGCCACCTTCTTCCTTGACGGCACTAGATACCGTAGCCACAGAGACGTTCTTCTTCGCGAGCGCAGTCATTTTGAGCTTTGGAGATCTTTAGAAGGCCTTTCTCACAGCCAAACGGTTGGCAAACTCGAGATTTACTTGAACGAGATCGATCTTTGAGGTCTTCCCCGTCCTTCAGCCTCTCCGCGACCCTGTGGACGGTCATCGGGCTGACGTTGAGCCTCTTAGCAATGTCTGACATGTTGTGACCTACGCATAAGAGAGCGGAGATTCGATTCTTTTTATTTCCATATCGACGCATCTGCACACAATGGAAAGACGTTTAATAACATGCACTGGATAGGTAGGACTTTAAGTTTGTTTAATGGAACGTTTTCTTTCACACACGTAAACCTCTCGAAAGTTAAAAAACCGAGTGTAACAGAACTTTTACAAACCCGATATATATATATATATATATATATATATATATATATATATATATATATATATATATATATATATATATATATATATATACAGGGTGATTCAAAGGTTACGATACATAGGAAAGATTAATGTTTTTATAAGAAACAATATATTTATGTAACAGGCTCTATATGGTTACCATTGTTTTGAATACACATTGCAATGCGTCCTCCCCGCCCCTCTTTATGAACTCGCAATAACACATCTGGAGATATGTGTGCAAATGAAATGGTGATGCGCTCTTTAAATGGTTTATGTCTTTTATCTTTTCGCGATGCACCATGGCTTTCAAGTGTCCCCAAAGGTAAAAATCAAGAGGGGTGTAATTTGGAGAACTTAGAGGCCACTCAACTGGACCCCGCCTAC
Source organism: Ceratothoa steindachneri (assembly GCA_963969495.1). NCBI lineage: Eukaryota > Metazoa > Arthropoda > Malacostraca > Isopoda > Cymothoidae > Ceratothoa > Ceratothoa steindachneri. The sequence goes on along the minus strand of OZ018319.1, from coordinate 206,242,390 downwards.
CAATCCAGGCATCTGAGAACTTCCAATCTAACCACTGACGCACTTGAATAGCATAATTAGATGGAGCTCTATCTTGTTTGAAGTAAACCGGAAAGTTACCGTTCTCGTTTGGCATTGATGAGAAAATCTATTCTTGAAAAATGTTAAGATACTTTTCACCCCATATTCCAGCCCAAACTCATCAAGTCAGGGTTAACATCACTCCAATAACGCATGTTTTGGCGATTAACCTCTCTATTGACGTAAATATTAGCTTCGTCAGTAAACAAGATCTTAGTTGAGAAGTTTTGATCTTCATTCAATTTGCTTGATGCCCATTCACAAAAGTCCAGTCCTCTATCTGGGCCATCTTCACTCATATGCTGTAGCATCTGCCATTTGTACGGATGCCATTTATTTGCTTTTAAAATGCGCTGGATACTCGATTGGCCGACTCCAGTTTCAGCAGCCAATCTTCATATATATATATATATATATATATATATATATATATATATATATATATATATATATATATATATATATATATATATATATATATATATAATTTCACAGCGAAGGCAAGGGCGCAGAAGATGCTCAAGTACATATATTTATTTCAATTTTGGAAACAACGTTTCGGGCAACATGCCCATCTTCAGGTTCTTATATTAAAATTGTAAAAAAATTAATTATAATGTCATTAAAGTTGTGAAAAAGAAAAGAATTTGAACTAAAGGGTTAAATGGAATAAGAAAGTTGTGCTATTTTTCCTATAAAAAATATTAAGAGTATACGACTAAATTTATTTTAGGATATACAAAAAGACATAAACAAATAAATGATAATTATAAAAAAAAACGAAAGAAATAACATAAGTACTAAATGAATCAAAAGAGTAATAACCAATTTTATGAAAAAAATAAAATGGCAAAAAGGCAATTTAAAATATAAATTAATAAATAAATTCAAATAAACTAAGAAAACAGTGAGTAAAATGACAAAAACTGAATGTATAAACTAAAATAAATACTAATCTGAATCAAAGGGGCAACAATTTAAATGGTTTAAGATGGTAGAGGTCAATTATAGGTATAAAGTAAAGGAAAATTCAAGTGTTTAAAATTATTAACTAAACAATTAAGAATGAAGTGGTTACCAAACGGAGTTGGAGATAGAGCCCAGAATGAGAAATTAAGTAATGAGGAAGTTAAAGGAAACTTGGATTTAAGTTAGGTGGATGTATGGTGTAGGGAAATAGGTTAGTTAATAAACCAGGAATATATAATTAAGTAATTAAAAGGGGGACTGAAGAATTATCGTGTTGAGGTTGGGAGATTTGATTTTTATAAGAAGAGATTCGAATATTCGCAGGCAATATTCATTAGTGTTACGGCCTATAATTTTAAAATTGTTTATCGAGCATTCAGTTTTGCATTGTATAGTGTGGTCTCTGATAGAAGAAACCTCCTTCCTAGACAGGATTTTGCCAGTGCGGTGGCTTATTCCCATATGGTAACAAACCCCCTCATATAATGAGCGAACAGTACTGCCGATGTAAGTACCTTGCAAACAACAAGGACAGTCAACTGATAGAAGTGTTAAAAATTGACCGAAGGTTTCGAGAATATTGATCTTCAGAGGCTTTTTATCCTTGGCTAGGATCAAACTATAGACCACTGTTGGAAGCTCAGACATCCCTGGTTCAGGACCAATTTGGTAAGTAAACTACCTCGCATGTATAATATACTACATATGGGACAAGCTACTTGCAGAACTATGTAGTTAATAGTTCTAATGTTAATAACTTCCCCCCAAAAAATTCACGGAACGGTTTTTGGTTCCAATCAATTGCATTATGAGTTTTATGGGGGTGGGGGGAAGGTGGTTCAAAGTAACAGTCCTAATATTAACATTTTTAGTTGTGTTCCTTTCTTCAGCACTGTCGGGTATCTTTTCCAAACCCGAGGTTGAAGGCGAGAAATATTGACAGAAGAGTCTTCATCTGTGCTAGGGTTTTCCTAAAGTTGTATTTTATGATTATTCCTATATTTAGTGCCTCCTCAGTTGGGATTGCAATGTCTTTTGAAGTACCCTATTCCTTGTGACCCTCTTGTAATAGGCTGGTTTGAAGATACCAAAATTAATGTTTTTTAATGGCCACTAAAATACCCAGACCTACATAAACTACATAAAAATTTGGTGGTTTAATTGAAATTGCGCATTTACCAAAGAAACCTGAAAGAGTCAAGAGTTTGGAAATTACCAGTGAAAACGAATATTAGTTTATAGAAATCTATGATAGACGTTTAACAGCTGAAATTTTCTATACTAGTGACTTGTATTTTAACTATCCAAACTCTTTATATAAGCACACCGAGCAAAAAATTAGTCAGCTGAGATGGGAGCGTACCTAATAGCTTGTAATAACCCTACGAGCCTGGATAACAGCTGAGATTAGAAATGGAATAGACTGGATAAAGTTTTGGATAAAAGAGATATCAATGTTTAGTCACTCTTGTATCACATAATTGGGCATTTCGGCCGGATTGCGTGGATGCCGTCCTTGACGTTTGGCACGTTGTTAAAGATAATCCTAGAGATCCAGATGTGTGATTTTTTTCTGAACGTTCACCATACCAGTCAGTCACAGTTCTAGACCGGTGAACGCGGGAGTTGGCATTCTGGAAGAAAGAGATTGGAATGATATGTTCCGTGCGCATATGAAGGACAAATGGCAAACCCTTTCCGGCTAGCAGCTCTATACAGTCATACTGATCTAAAGTGTTTTTCACCTCAACCAAAGGACCCATTTCTGATAATTAAAACACCCCCAGTTCATCACAGAGACTACTTCAGCTTGAAACGCAACCTGCACGCAGTCTTCCTTGAGGGCCTCATGTGGTCCACTCTCCACGTTCCAAAGTTTGTGTCTTCTCGCCTACTGTAGCCTGGTAACTCTGTGGGCAGCTCGATAAGTTCATGCTATGTAGTTCCTTGGTGAGTGTTCTTTCACTAATGGGTGCCTAAAGACAGGCGTTGAAGTATAGCAGCAATTTCGGCCTTGTAGATAAAGGATTTTTAGGCACAAGCCGTGAAACTCCAGCGGTCTCTGTCCGTCAGTATGGCATTTCGTCCATAATTCTGGCGGTAATTCCCTGTAGAGCTGGAGTTTTACCATTGTAAGTAGATCCGTATGACTGTACGTGCAGATGCACCTGGAAATTTCACTACATAATTCACATGATGGTCTTTGGTGCACAAAAACAAAATCACTCCTTTTTGCCAGTCAGTAATATGGGTTTTGCGCCCCATTTTCCACGCAGCGTACGAGACAGAAAATGTACCGTAGAACCTTTGCGAAATCTAGGATTCCCGTCACAAACTTCCTCTCGCTCAATGCTAACTACAGGCCCTTGTAGTTTAAACTATTTTAAACACGCTACCCATTAACACAAAATATGATAAAATCTTTTAAAACATTTCAGCTTTGAATTAAACAACTACTTTTAGAAGTAGAAGATGAATTGATGTTTAGAAAAACAGATATAAATATTTTATGCATATTTAGGAATGATGATAGAGAGATAAATACTATGTAATTATTTTGTTACATACGAAATATAATTAAGCACAACCTATTTATTATAATTTCCGGTTGTTAATGGCCTTAAACACTCTACTGGCAGCCAAAAGTGAAAATGAATTGCTACACATATAAAAATACCAAAGTAGAATTATGATATTTTTGAAAGTTAATGATGGTTGAGATTCACGCTAAAATATATGTGTTATAACTGAAAGAGAAGCATCGTGTATGAATAACCACCCTGTATAAAGGTAGAAAAGAAGATAAAAAAACAATAAAATAAATAAAAGCGGATAAATTGCAATGAAACAATACAGACCCGAAACACTTACGTCTCTTTCACGCTCCTAGAAGACAAGTGAGATAAAATGCAACGTTTGTCTTAGTCTCAAACCTGCAATGAAGATTCTTTTGGACAAAGTTGTATATAATTAAACACAGAATGCAAAGCTGTGCTTCAGGAATTTTATGCGTTATCTCTCGCATAAAATTGTTGCGATCAAACCAAAACCAGAAGCAAAGCCGAAGTGAATCGAATGCCAAAGCAACTTCTTTCAAGTCTAACAAATGCTAATTCCTGCAGGAGTGGGCGTAACTTGAAGTTGTTTGGTTCCCTTTTGAGAATATTTTTTTGTCTGATTAGGAAAGTGATTGTGGTGCAAACGGACACCAGAACAAAGAAACGGTCGCTAGCGTGGGGCAGAAGAACTATAAAGGAATAAAAAATGGAGCAGCAAGCAATGAATGACAATGCAAAACAGAAAAATGTTCAAAAAAGGTTAAAAGAAAAATATGTGAATTGAAGAAGGAACAAAGCAAATTGGAGGGTCCAATTTGATAAATTTATAGGATTGAGCACAGAGAGGAATGGATAATGAAATGCCCCACCGATAACTAATAAGATCTAGGAAATTACTCGTAGGCGTTTGCTAAAGCAATGAATATCAAACACACTGCATTAGGCTCGCCTTGGGGACGCTTTCCATTCATGGAAGGAAAGTAACTGTAGCTAATAGACAAATAGACTAGCTATACTAATCGCGTTCCATCACTCAGTGCATTGCAATTTGTCTGACTAATCGACTTGTAAATTTATATATGAATTCAGAGATATTGAAACCTCCTATAATCGACGTGCTTCCTTTGTTTGTATGGTAACTTCTCTGATTGAGAAAGATGCAGCTATTATCTTTATAGTCAGCAGTAGTAAGAGTTTGGCGGACCAGGACCATCAGCTACTTTTCAAATAACCTGCATTGGAATGTTATTATAATTATCTTGCACCAGTTTGCGTAAGACCATCCCTCTCCAACAGTTATAAACTCTAATATTGGGATTAAAGAAGGAAAATTATATAGCCCATTTGGGTGTGTTTTCCTGTGAGATAGCCATGTATATTGCTACTAAACTTGATAAATAACGTATTTCAAGTAATTGAAATATTTGTTCTAGGGTGATATAGTATAAGGTAATTGTAGAAGGATACCCTTTTTTTCCCTGCTTCGCAACGCTGATCACGTGGTAGGAAGCCACGTGTGTAGTCAGACCCCACGTGTCTGAGAGTCAGATGACGAAGCAAGCTCAGATGCACCCCCTCCCCCTTCATGGTACCATCCAAGCGAGTGTGGAGAACATCCCCGATGCGGTCGGAAATTCCAGCAGTTTCTCCCGCGGAGATAGAGAGAGGGAGTAAAAGAACTGTTTGTCGCCGACAGTTGGCGCCTCAAGCCGCACCCTGGGAATTCTTCAAAGTGAGGGTTATTCTCCATCTCCCGCTCAAGTAGACTCTGCATATTTAAGCCTTTTCCCGCCTAGGAAGAGCAGTAAAGACAAGGCTCGCTCGCAGAAGACATCATTCTTCCCAAGTTAGTGTGTACCCAGTCGAAGTCTAGACACTCTCTCCCCGGTAAGGCATCCACGGTCAAACGGAAGCCTCTGCCCCCGCCGTCTTCTGAAGCAGCTGCACCGGATTACTCCTTCGAGTCCTCGAAGCACCCAGCTCCGTCGAAGTTACTCTGAGGTAGCCATATCTCTACCGAGAATCACTAAGGATTCCAGCTGCCCCCCTCGAGCACCAGCTAAGGTTATAACTTACGCCTTCAAAGCCCTGGAAGTAAGGTGCCAACCATACCCTTCCTTCCCACTCTTCTACTGACGAGGACCCCTCCTTTGAAGACGCTGACAAGATCGTCTCGCAGAGCCCCTACTTTTTCCTCAAGGCTCCTGTGAAGTCGCCGTTGCCATCCGACCCGTAAGCCCCTTCCCTCCTTTTATCTGGTGAGCTCATTTGATTCTGAGCAGGTAGCTCTAAACTAATGAATTAAATTTAGATTTTCCCACCGGTAACGCTAAATCGTTAGCCAATCATTAATTTCCCTTTTTATCATTTTGATTAATTTTAAATTGTATATAAAATTTATATTTTCTTATGTTTAACCTCAATTAACCTTAAATGTCACTCTAAGACTCGTTATTTAAATCTCGTCAACCTCGAACACAACCTGATTAGTTAATTGAATTTACTCCACGTCTCAACCAGCTTTTATAACCTGCGCATCAACGTAGCGTTCAGTCTTTGCATGGTTCGCTTTAATAGCCTGAGTTATCCCCCTTAATACTAATAACAGATATCATATTGGATAGTAGGCTATACCACAATAGTAAGTATTATATATTTCTTTCATGTAATGCAGTGTTTTAACGTATATATTAACGCAAATTAACTAATTAGCTACTCGCCAGATTAATTGACTTGCTGGCAACCTAGTTATACCAGTTTCTAGCCTCTCACGCCCTGCCCTGCTGTTCACACGCATGATCACTTGTGTAATTGCCTCCTCAGTTATTATATACCACAAAAGAACCTGCCACCTTTCTCTTAGATCAAAAGTGTAAACAGAAATAATGCGAACAAAGTGAACTAAAAGTGTAATAAGTAAACTATATTAAAAATTTTAACAAAAATGATAGTGAAGTGAAAGTTAAGAGTAAAACAGAAATAAAACGAACATAGTAAACTAAAAGTGTAATAAGTATTAAAAAGTTTAACGAAAATGATAGTGAAGTGGAAGTTAATAGTAAAGCAGGTGAACAAAGTGAAACAAAAGTGAAAAAGTGGTAACAACAAGAGAAAGTAAAACAAAGTAAGGAAAGTAAAAACAAGTAACATAACAATACATAAACAAAGCTCAGAGCTAAGATAACTCAAAACAAAATGAATGCTACAATAAACACATGAATGAAAGATGAAGAGAATAAGGGAGCAGAGATTAGGCGGTCCTCCTGCTTCTGTATGAGGAACATAGGTGCTAAAGTGTGGGAAAGGAAGTAAGCATGATTAATGATTAGTAAATGCATGACGGTAGTTCAGAATCCACGTTAATCAGCAGGTCTCCATTGTCCCTCGGGCAAGGGTATTCCATCCTTTCCACCTTTGACTACCGAGGTTGCTCAATCTGCCTCCTCACTAATCTGTCCTCTTTTAACTCTAAACTTTCCGTCTCCCACAGCTATAAGCCCTCTTCTAAAGCCTGTTCCGGATTTCCCATTAATCACCTCACTATCGGTTCACTTGAACTGAGAGTCAGAAGTGTGGGGAGTTTCTCCAGGAGCAAATCGGCCGCGGGCCTCTTCCTCTTCTGTGCCTCCATCCCCCGCCGATCGTGGGAGGGGTACAGAGGGGAGGACTAACTGCGAGCCGTACCTTTTTTTCCCCGTAAAAAAACCTTTCTCTTGATCTAAAGTAGAAGTAGAGACAATATAAAAGAAGCAGAATTATAAGCTATTCACTCTGAATGGTGGTAAAGACATGGTGGTAAAAGTTGCAAAAAAGAACATACCCGTTTGTATAATTTTTGAAAAGAAGCAATAATGTCGAGAATTGACACAGTAGCTTTATTATCCCCGTTTTTTTTAACCCCACTAAAAACAAACAAACAAAATTATTGAAAAGAAATAGAGCCTTTGGAAAAAGGCAAACCAAAGCATTTTGGCTAGTGGTAAAATTGAAAAGACAATGAAATGAAACGACATGTGTGTGTCCGTTCATGCGTCACACTCCCCCTCCCCATCTGGTTCAACTACATGACCGCCTTCCATCTCGCATCCTTACCATTCTACCAGACAGAACCAAGAAAAAGGACCAACAAGCAGCCTTGCTCACACCTACGTCTTACTCGACGTCGCCTTCTAGAACACTCACACAAGAAGTAGGAAGAAGGTGTAAGGAGGAGCAGAATAGATGTGAGGAGGGTCATAGATGGCGTGGAGAGAATGAAAAGAGAAGAATGGCGAGGAAAAGCCTATTGAAAATCTCCTCGCGCATTCACTCACACCAGGTCAGCAGTGTGGTAGGCGCGCTAGATGACACGACCGCATACATCACCATATCTCTCCACGCCAAGCGCCTCCCCGATAACTCGCGCCATTGGTCACGGGCGTGCGGTTATGTCAGAGTCTTTCGTCGGCCCCTGGTCACCTACCATTAACCTTTAAAGCTCCCCACTCAGAAAATGGAATTACCCATCAGTGCCGGAAAAAAACTAATGAAGGAGTACAATGGAATTTTCTATACGCATAAAACAATAAGAGGACCAATTGGTCCGAGCGGCGGTTGTACGCTCTGGACCTTTTGGTCCGCTCGGCGCTTTAAGGGTTAAGGTAGAATTCTAGACGTGTGACCTCCCTTACCGACACGATCGTGATGGGTAAGGATATGATGGAGGCGTTATGAATGATACCTAATTTCACAATAAGTTGTTTGTCTCTTTGCTTTAATTCCTGGCTGATCACTTGTCGCCATTTGATGAAATGATAAGAGACCAATTCGGTAGTTCACTAGTAGACCGCATTCATACTATTCCTACTATCCTCAATTCTCATTCCTTTAATCATTGCAAACAAATCTTCCTAGATCGACGACTTCAGTTCTCCGTGGACCCGACGTAAGGTGGATCATCCTTCCTCTAGTTCTGTCCCGAAAAAGCTCTAACCTTCTGCACATCTTATGTTTCTTCTGAGGTTGTCAGCAGTAAAAATGCAGCTCAAATTTCGTAAATTTTTATTCTTGTCCTTCCTTTAACTCGGGCTGTATTTGAAAAGCAACCATGCTCCAGCCGACATCTGGGAGATTGAAAGTTTTCAAGTTTCCAATGCTTTCAAGGTGATATTAATAAACCAAACGAGATCTCCCCTTTGACATTAGGTTTCCCGACAAAAAGCTGCCTGCGCACTTGTCTTTATTATTTGTAAATAAATATGTGAATATTAAATTATTTATGGGGAATTGTGAGCTGCCGGTCCTGATTGATCCAAATATATTCCTTTATATACTTGTTCGGTGTGGGAAGAGCAAACTCAACAAAATTCACGGAATGGGTTTTTCAATGTAAAGTTATCCCTGATTCCTCTTCTTCACTTATGCAAAAAATTAGATGGTAGTTTGCATTCTTTCATGGTAAAATTTAAGTTTTAAACCACGATATTTTAATCGAGGAACTCAAGAGTCATAGAGACAATAGCTACCTGATTTCTATTTTCTGCTGTGATTGCGGAATCTTGATATCATAGAGTAACATGAAAAAGTTAGGTAGTTATTCGTCTTTACAAACACTCGAGTTATCACAGACCTTCAAACTTATATTTCGCCGTAAAGGATCGCAAAGTACCCTCTATTTTTTTACATAAATGATGAAGAGGTGAATTTTGTTAACTTCGCTCTTCCTTCAGCGAACGCTCAGGTACTTACTCTCCATGCATTTTTTTTTTATTTTCCGATGACGTGAGTTGAATAGAAAGAAAAGCAGAGGGATAATTTTGATGAACCACAGAGATCGGATAGTAGGAGAGGAAAATATTGCGGAAAAAACTCGAGGGGGATTGAACGAGTTACAGGTCGGTGGCTAGACACCGCTACGAAGGGTTATTATCTGTGTAAACGTGGCGGGATTTATTGAGGCGTAATTGGTGGAAGGGTGAGGCGCTAGTAGAGGAGCGCAATACTCATGATGCTGCTATGGGTGATGAAGGGCTTCTGGGTATCTCAATGGCAACGTAGTGTGTTGTCTGACGCATATTTGGGTCTATGTGAGGTCTGCACTGAGTTTTTCCTATTGTCGTGTTAAGCAGGTATATGTGTATGTGTTGAGTGTTATGTGTAGTGTAGACGTGAGTTATTAATACACAGTGATTTCTTCTTCCATGAGTGACTAGCGGCTGAGTGTGATGGGTGCATATGTAAAGAGCGGACGAACTAGGTCTTTTTATAGGTGTAATTGTAGTTTACGGCTAGAAGGGTAAAACCTGTGCAGCATTTTATTTGTGTGCTTTTCTTTTGTATTGCTGATGTTTTGGTGTAGGAGTAAGCGTAGGTATTTGTCAAATGTGCCCTTGACTATCTATCTTTGCGTGAGGTTTTTGTCTTGTGGGGACTGTGAAATTTAGATTTCGAGTCTGTGTGTCTATTTGTATGTTATGAATGTATAATTCTCATGCACCGTAGAGTGTCGTCTGTGTCTTCAGAGGATTCCAAGCTATGAACCACTTTTTATCGTACTCTCGTCCTTTCTTCTATAATTATCTGTGTCAGGTTCGTGATTATGTTTGGGCCATACCCGAAGACGAGAATAGTCTCGTTGTAAGCGCAGGATAGTGTGTGTGGTGTGTGTCTGCAGTCTTCTAGAAGCCGTGGAGTGAAGTTTGTGTATGTGATAAATAGTTTAGGCACCAGCGCGCTCCCCTGTGGTACGCCTGCGCGTAGTGTAAATGAATGTTGTTGTATTTAATGTGACATCTCCTGTCGGTAAGGTAGTAGAAGAGTTTTCTGGTGCAAAAAAGGAGCTCACTGTTCTTGGCTAGTTTCCAACCAGGCTTGCGTACCACATCACTTGCCTATGTAGTGTATTTTTGTGTCGTTCTCTCCCTCTCTTCCCCACTTTATTTATAGCCTGCTCTCCATAAATCCCTTGCGGTAAATGTTTTATAATTGGTATTAGTTTTTAATAAATAAAAAAGCTATTCGGGGATCTAATTCTTAGTCATTTACTTTGCATATCCTGGACGATAAAACACTAAATCTATTGCATAGATTTCTAGAAATTTTGTATCCTTTAGTAGTTTGTTGCTGGCTCAGTAGATTATTCATCGGAATTTGGTAGTAACCATTATTTGCAGCTTAGCTGCATTGCTAAAAGGATGTTGCAACAATATTTCTAAAATATGAAATAAACTTGGTGAAATTAGATTAATGATAGGAACAGGAAATATTTATATAATAGTAATTTCAGATAATTGGACAAATGTACACAAACGAGATTTGGGGGGAAATATCAGGTATATGTGTTTAAAAAATAATTTACAAGGAAAAACTTGATAGAAGAACTGATGGGGCCATGCTTTTCTGTAAATATTACCCAAGTTTTGTCGAAGTTAACGTTCTAGAACCCGTAACTTTGAATATATTAGGTCATCCCATAAGTAATGTGGCATTTATTAATGTTTATGATTATTTTATTTTATTTGTTTTAAGAACTTCAAAATGGATTATGTCATTAATATCGCCCCAAACGCTTAAGAAAATTTTCCGTGGATAAATCCCCTTTGTCGTCTCTTGAAACATCCTAATAAAAATTATTCACTTTTAGTCGAGAAAGGAGAGAAAAAGAAATGTTGCTTCTTTGTTGCAAGTGTAACTTGACAGGATGCGAGGAGTTCTATCTCCTTTAAATGACGATCCACAGTAGAATGAGTTCAATGTAGTTTGGCAGGCGATTGTTTAATTGTAGAATTGGATTTTTTTCCACTTTTATTTTTTAAAGATTTTAATCGAGTTCCACCAGGACGTCATGAATAGGGTTCATCTTTTCGACTAACGTTTCACGGGCAAAATTATGTCGCATTGTTATATGTAAAGACCTAATAGTTATAAGTCTAAGCCCTGGTACCCATTTATAAGAGCGTAACAGAGTGACAAAAGCTTAAGCTATGTGCATAACCAAAATGGTCAAATAAATAATGCCTACCATATTGCCAAAGACTTTAATGAAAACTTATAAGTAAATACGCAGAAATGAAGTGCAGCGTCAAAAGACTAGTTAGATATGCGATAGCAAATTAGGAGGCCATCCTAGCCGACTTCCATTTTGGAAAAGGTTGATCTGAAATGCTCTAGATACATAAGCCAATTAGACCGAACATCCTGGATTATTAAACTGCTTGAATCAACCTCCAAAGATAAAATAGTCGAACATATTGACAGCAAATGTCTAATTCGAGACAAGACGATTTTCAAAAAACGAAATCGTGTCTTACTAACCTGTTTGAGATTTTTCGAAAATAGTTCAAGAATATGAAGCAAGCCGAGCAGCAGACGTGATCTAGTTAGATTTTAAAAATAATTTGGCAAATATCAACATCAGCGACTAATTTAAAAACCCAAAGTTAGAAATATCCTATTTAAAATGTATGTTAATGATAGAGACGATGAACTTTTGTGTAGTCTCAAAATTCACTGATATCATACTGGAGCAAGGGTCAAGTTGTTGCAGCTTCTGAAAATACAAACACTACTCAACAAAATCGTGGAATGGTCAATTAAATAGCAAACTTCATGCCTTTTTTTGAAAATTTGTGTTACATTTGCCTCTTTGACCTCATTAAGAATTATTTTCTAGCTAAGAGACTTATTAAAAATTAACCGGAGTGAACGCCTTTGAAATTTTCCTTTTCTTAGTATAAATATAAATAATTTTTGTTTATGACATTATTATTATTAAAGGAAGTGGCTTCAACAAAATTTATTACAACTTATATTTTAGGCAAATAAATTATATCCAGCATGGTAAAAACATTCACAAAATATTCATTTAATGTCCTCACCACTTGGGCCGGATTGTCACTAAGGATGGCCTCGGCAACCTAAAGAGGCCCACTGAACTCTCTAATTGACTAATAATTATTTACTTATCGATTAAAATAGTTTAGCCTGTCTTTTGCCAAGGATGTTATTTTTGTTCAATAGTTCCATTTGCTTCCTCTTATTTTGAATTTGAATAGGATTAGATAATAAAGGCATCGGTTTCGATTCTCGACTCTATTTCTTCTTTTCGAAATTTTATACATTCTGTCTCGTTCCCTTTTGTACATTTTAATCTCATTATTTATACACACCATCTGGTTTGATCTATTACAACAGCAAAGTTATAGTAAAAAATGAACGAAGAACATTATCATACATTTTCCGAACGTTTTAAATGTTTAAATTTCATTCCAATTTAAAAGTTTTACTCGGAAGCGAGCTAAAAAGATCAAAGTTACACGATTTAATGGTGTTCAAGATGTGTTTAGATCTCTCGCGAACATTCTTAAGAATATTTAGATTGAATCAATTTATGTTGTAATCACTTTTTCCAAGCGTTTAATTTCTCTTCATTTATCCATATTAAGTCCAGAGTATTATAGTTGCAAACTTATAAACTGTAACCCAGCAACCTCTAATCAAATTCATTTAGATAGTTCCTTGCAACGAGACGATTCATTATAGACAGTAAATTATGTCTTCTGTTTATTAAACTATCTGATTTTCTTGTAATTCCCGATGTTAACCGATATTTTTTCAATTCCAGAAAAATACATTTTACTAAATAAAACACTAAAACGTTATTTTATCATCCTTCACCTGGGGGGAATCAATATCAGATTTTTCAATGCTTATCCCTCAAGGTTTTTATTCATACTGTTAAAATCAGCAGAACATTGAATCCCCAGCCAGGAATCTTATACAAATATTCTGAAATCATCAGTAGAATATTGATTATCAAGCCAGTAATTTTGTAACAAAGAAGATAAAGTAACACGAAATGATCAAATCAACTGAAGAGCATGGATTAAGTAACCAGGGATTTTATACAAAAAGTATAGCTGAAATGATTACGAAGACAAGGATTTTATATAACATAAATTTAGTAAAGTAGCATGGATTACCCAGCCATGAATTTTATATAAATTATAAAATGCAACGGAAGTACATAGGTTAGACAGCCAGGGAGTTTATATCAAAATTATTAGATAAACTTGGATTACGCACTCAAGCATTATATGCAAAAAAAATAATGAAATCAATAGTAGACCATGGATAGTCCAGTACACCATAGATAGTCCAGTACACCATAGATAGTCCAGCTATGGATTATATATAAAAACTTAAATTTGTGATGTAGTCCATGGATTACCCAGCATTTTGTCAATACAAAAATCCTGAAATCATGGATTCTTCAGCCAAGGATATTATGCAAAATTGTTATAATCAAAAGCAGAATATAGATTAGCAGGAATACGCTAAAAATAATGAAATCACTTGATCATGAGATTTTTATTTACAACAAAAGCACTCAAAGGCATCTCCCATAAAATCTTTGGCAGGAGAAAGAGATATGTAAAAAAAGGGATAAAGACAGATGAAGTGAAAATATGTGGAAGATAAATCCATATATATCCGCAGATACGCCAGCGGGCATTAAAGCCTAGAGAGCCCGAAAATGAGGGTTTTAAGTCTAGGAAGATGATTGATTAGTCCATCAGGGATTTTATAAAAGAAATGTTTAAAGATTAGACACCACCCTACCGAGGATTTTATAAATAAAAAACGGTAGAATATGAATTACACCACCAGGGATTATATAAATTAAAAAAAAAAAACAGGAAAATATGGATTACCCAGCGGAGATTATTTGAAAAGGGATAAAATCAACTTAAGACCAGGAATAGCCATCTAACAATGTTATGCACACATTCTAAAAGCAACTAAAGATCGTTGAATTACCCAACCAGTATTTCATAAACAAATGCTAAAATTCACAGAAGAACGCAGATTACCCAGCCTTAGATTTTTTAAAGCACTAAAATCAGCTGAAGGTGAATTTCCAATCCTGAGGTTTTATGCAAAAATGCTTAAATCATCATAAGAGCAGGGATTACCTAGCCAGTAATTGCTTATAAATATGTTGATATTAGCAGAAGTCCAGAATATTATTAAAAAAAGTATAAAACAAGCGTAAGATTATAAATTACCTAATCTGATATTTATATAAAATGCTATAATTAAAAGAAGCTGGATTACCCAATCGAGGAAATTTATACAAAAAAGCTAAAATAAACAGGACATGAATTAACCGTTCAGGGATTTCATAGGAAAATGCTAAAGTTCAACACAGTCATATGGTTCATATATTTTAATGATATCTTTGAATATTGTTAATATGCTGAGGTTTTTATTAAAAAATGATAAAACTAGCATAAAAAGATGGATTAAACCAGTTATTTCTAAAAAATGCTAAATTAAAAGAAGCTGGTTTACCTAAACAAGGGATTTTTTCCAAAAAGATAAAATCAACAGGGCATAAATTAACCATCCAGGGATTTCAGAGGAAAATGCTATAATTCAACACAGTCACAGGTTCATATATTTTAATGATATCTTTAAATGTATGATCAAAATTTATTGATTTTTATGGTTTATTTATCTCATAAATATACATTTATCTCCTAAGAAGAGTAGGAATTATTCCACTATAGTTAGGTTGAAAAATTAATGCAGGAAAATTATTGCATTGCAAATAGATCAATAAAAGGTGAGATGAATACAATAAGAAAACCTCCGAATCGAGTTGTATAAGTGGCTATGTAAAACTAATAATAAAACGTAAGAGAAAAACAATCTATTTTTTTTAAATCTTTTACACAAAACCTGCTCACAAATTACTTTAAGGCACAATTTAAAAACTCATTCTATTTATAGCTAAATTACTTTCTGTAATTAAATAAACTAAGCCAGATTTCTACTAAAATATATCTAAGCATTAATTATAAATATGATTTTTGTACTGTCAGTATCCATTAAGTTCACCTTATAAACGGTAAGATCTTCATTTTATTTCTGGAATATTTTTTAACAGTTTTCATCGTACGAATCAAAGAAATGAATTTCAGGGCTTTAATACATGATAAAATTGCAATACGTCTGAATAAAATTTCCAATATTTTGGATTAAATTGCAATGATTCTGTGGCCCTTAATCATCAGAAGCAAAGATCTAACACATAAGGTACATAGCAATGGCGAAGAGGTGAGACAGACAGAGGAGAACGGAGTAGAGGGTAATTTTCCATTATTCGGAAAGGTCTGTTTTTCTCGTCCTAAATCTTAGGATTACAATTAATCAAAGTTTTAAGTGGGTAATTTATTTCCATGCACACATGAACGCACACAATACACACGGAAGCGGAGGGTCTTAAGAATCCCCGTGCTTACGTAACTATCTGCCAAGGTTGACGACCCTCGCTACATACAATATATTAGGGTATTGTCAAATGACACTAAGCTCTAAGAACTAAAACAAGAACTTACAGGACTGAACAGACCATCCTTGACCTCAACGAAGAGAAAAATAAAAGAGAAGGAAGAACTACACAATTGAAAAACGTTCACATACTCTTTGATAAAGGTAGCAACGACTCACATATAGTTCCTCATATACCGAGATAACACTGATTATATATATATATATATATATATATATATATATATATATATATATATATATATATATATATATATATATATGTATATATATATATGTATATATATATATATATATATATATATATATATATATATATATATATATATATATATATATATATATATATATATATATATATATATATATATATATATATATATAGGGATAGAACCACAGTAATAGGACTAAAATTTTATATGCGAAACCAGGTTTCGACGGAAACAGCCATCATCGTCAGTCGCTAGTGAACAAGTGAAATACAGAAGTTGCTTAACGTACAAACACACAAATCAGTGGCGCTAAGGTGGATAATGCGGGAATGTAGCGGCATTTTTGAGAAAGGGAAGTATGAATTTCTTGCCTATTAAAGTATTAGTAGTGAATTGGCCGTCGGAGGTATTAAAGTTGGGAATTTCTTTTATAAGTGCCGATTCAATTAAGTGTCGATGTATTTAATTGTGAGACTTATAAACTATTTTGGCATTATCAATATCAATTTGATGATTTTCATTGGACATATGTAAAAATGAACCCGAGGAGAGGCCATCACGTCGCATAGTTATTTCTATTCCTCCTTCCCCCTGCCTTCTCAACTATAGCTAAGGATAAGTATTTAGCGGATCTTGGAGTCCATTTCTATTCATGTATTTGTTTAATCTGCATATTTACGCATTAGTGAAACCATGATTTTGAGATAAACATGATAAACTGAATACAGAGGTGACATTGAATTTAACATAACATGAATTGAATTCCAAACAAGTGAAAATTGTAGCAGCCAGAATTCAAAGAAGACGTGATTTGTACATCATATTGGATAAATATACATAGAGACGAAAACAGACGTAAAAAAAATTACGTTAAAATGGAAAATATGAGTAGATTGTACCTAAACCGCGTCGAAAAGGCAGAGATGAAGAGTGATGAGAATGTAAATGGGTGTCCCTTGTCCTTTCCTGACTAGGTGAAGGTTTTTAGCGGACTATTTCAATTCAGTAGTTGATCAGTTATTTGAT